>JADRCD010224983.1:0-20470 GCA_019843815.1 Montemys delectorum | reverse complement strand
ATATATATATATATATATATATATATATATATATATATATATATATAGTACATCCTGATTACTGTCTCTGTTGCTCTCAGATCTCCCCGATCTTTATCAGCCTCTCACCATTAGTACTTTTCCCACATTCGTGTCTTTTGGTTTTGTTTTGTGATCTGTCTTCTGAGCTCATTCATGACTGTCTGTGTGATCATGAGTTTGGACCTGCCCTTTGCTACCTGTTGGGTTCCTCATTTGGCCCAAAACTGAAGACAATGTCTGCTCCTTGTCCCGGTATCTATTAGTAGCTCATAGCTTAGCAAAAAGAATTAAGGTCAGCTAGACCTTCCTTAGGCTAGAACTGACTATTAGCAGGCCTCGTCTGTACAGCTCACTGTCATATCTGCTGCATTGGCTGCACTCTACATAAGGAGAGTTAGTCCAAGGTTTTCATCTGTAATGAAAAACTGGAATTCTTAAGTGTCTGTCATGTGTGATTCTGCAGAACTACAAGAAGATTAAAAACTGCAATCATGGTGAAAATCATAACTAATTTCATACTAGATAGAGATGGGCATCTTCTGGCAATTAAATTTATTTCTAGAAATACGCAGGGAGATAGATGAGGTCAAAGACTCATGTGCACAGATGTTCATTACAGCAGTATTTGTTAACAGTCAAGTGCTGAAAACAAACTAAGTGTCTAAGAAAAATAACTGGGTAAAATAAACCGTTATGTATTTTCAACCCCACTGGCTTCCACAGCAGTAGCATTCTGAATGAGACCGTCTTGTCCAGCTTCCAGCTGCACATTGCTCTACACAAAAGCAGAGTGGATAGAGGCACAATTAAGACTAGGTAAAAACTTTTATTTTAGATGCTGTTAGACCCATAACTTTAAACATAAGATTCTGAGCAACTATATTAAAATAAATTCATATAAAAAGTAATTAAATCTCTTCTAAACATTAGTTTTGTATTGTGGGAGGAAATCATACTATAATAATTTACTAAATGTTAAAAATTCTGCAACAAAGTATGCATTCCTAACATAGATGCATTTATATGTGTATGTTTACAGTCATGTGCTTGTGAATGTGACTATGTCAGCCATTGTGTATGGATGTCTGTCTGTCTGTCAGTCAGTCTGTCAGTCTGTCTACCTGTATGTGTGTTTGCTAAGGCATACTGAGAGTCAGAAACAGAATTAAAGATTGGATATTTGCTTCTAGATTTAAGACTTGATTATCCTTTGTGTAGAAGAAGGTCTCTGATTTGCTTGAGTTAATTTTATATCCAGCTACTTTGCTGAAGTTGTTTGTTAGGTTTAGGAGCTCTCTGGTGGAATTTTTGGGGTCATTTAAGTATACTATCATATCATCAGCAAATAGAGATAATTTGACTTCCTCCTTTCCAATTCATATCCCTTTGATCTTTTGTTGTCTAATTGCTCTAGCTAGGACTTCAAGTACAATATTGAATAGGTAGGGAGAGAGTGGGCAGCCTTGTCTAATCCCTGATTTTAGTGGGATTGCTTCAAGTTCCTCTCCATTTAGTTTGTTGGCCACTGGTTTTCTGTATATTGCTTTTACTGTGTTTAAGTATGGGCCTTGAATTCCTGATCTTTCTAAGACTTCTATCATGAAGGGATGTTAGATTTTGTCAAATGCTTTCTCAGCATCTAATGAGATGATCATATGGTTTTTTTCTTTGAGTTTGTTTATATAGTGAAATACATTGATGGATTTCTGAATATTGAACCATCCCTGGATCTCTAGGATAAAGCCTACTTGATCATGGTGGATGATTATTTTGATGTGTTCTTTGATTCGGTTTGCAAGAATTTTATTGAGTATTTTTGCATCGATATTCATAAGGGAAATTGGTCTGAAGTTTTATTTCTTCATTAGGTCTTTGTATGGTTTTAGGTATAAGAGTAATTGTGGCTTCATAGAACCAATTGGGTAGAGTGCCTTCAGTTTCTATTTTGTGGAACAGTTTGAGGAGTGTTGGTATTAGGTCTTCTTTGAAGGTTTGATAAAACTCTGCACTAAACCCATGTAGTCCTGGACTTTTTTTTGGTTGGGAGACTATTAAAGACTTGAACCCAGAAAACTGTCTATTTGAAAGACTATCCACTTAGTTACTATTCCAGTTCTGGATCTCCACTGTGCTTATAGCAATTTAGTTATTATTATGTAAATTCTCTCTGCTCCAAATTCCTTACTTGTGAAATCTATCTACCAGTTGTTCAGCCTACTTTCTAGCAAATTCTTTATAGGATTATGTGTGATTTTAATTTTTTTTGTAAATTTTTGTTTTGTTTGTTTACTCTTTTTCAAGACAAGGTTTCTCTGTATAGCCCTGGCTGTCCTAGAACTCACTCTGTAGACCAGGCTGGCCTCAAACTCAGAAATCGACCTGCCTCTGCTTCCCAAGAGCTGGGATTAAAGGTGTATGCCACCACCACCTGGCATGATTTTAATTCTTAAAAAGTATTTTATAATATTTATTAATGATTCCTTATGACTTTAATTTTAAAGTATTGTTAAATATAAATATATAGACAAAATAGGACCATGAACCATGAAATAAGTGGTTCATAGGGGACCTAGAAGATCTAATGTGTGGATGCAATAGAATAATTTTCAACACATACCTTAATTAAGAATAGCAGGTTTTTGTTTTTAAAAATCTTCATCTTTATCATCCTTGGTGTTTCTTTCTTCACAATGTCTGTCACATACCATATAAGAACTAAGTAAACAACTGTTATATAAAAGCTGTCTGTGTATTCACCTATTTCTGTTATAATGTGAAACTTAATAGTTATTATATGAGATCAGAAGTCTGTTGCCAAGAAGTAGTCTCAGTTTGGTTGGAGGTCCTGAGGAGGAAGTGTTAGGGAGCAGCAAAAGAATCGACTCGTAGTCTATGATGAGTGCAAGCTGACAGCTCTGTGGTCTACTTGAGATAGCTCTCTAGACAGCTCTCTAGGTAGCTCATGGGTCTTCTGACCAAAGTGTGAAAAACTGCTAGAAAAATTCCAAAAAAAATCTGTAATAGCTCTCTGAATATGGATTCCCTGCTAGACAAAATTTTAACAGAGTTGTGTTAGCTCTCTTAAATGGTCTTTGGTTTTCTGACCAAAGCCAGAAAACCTGCTAGAAAATTCTAAAAGAGCTATGTTAGCTCTCTAAGCAGTTCTCTCTAAGTAGCTCTCTCTCTCTCTCTCTGTCAGACCAAAGCCCAGTCCATTTGTTACATATAAATTTAGTCATTTACCACAGATTCACTTTTGATTATCACACAAATCAGCATTTTATGACCTTTACCTCTTTATGCTTACAAAAAGAGAGGAAGTATATTTTTTTAACACACAAAATGAACTCAGAGATCTGCCCTACCTATGTCAACACAAACAGTAAGCTTACCTGGGTGGAATCCCACCCAGAGATCACTATTCCTTTACCTCCTGATGCCTCTTTATCACTTGAACAATGAGCTTTGTTTTTTACTATTCCTTTCACAATATTAAGTCATCAGTGCAACTGTCACTGTGTCTTTTGGGTCCATTAAAGCCCTCACACAATTCATATTGCATCCTTTTATTTTGCATAGTTGAGAAATTATATATTCTTTTTCTAATTCTTTTATTAGATACATTCTTTATTTACATTTCAAATGTTCTCCCATTTCCTGGTTTTCCCTCCAAAATACCCCCTATTCCCTCCTTTGTCCCCCTGCTCACCAACCCATCCTCTCCCACTTCCTGGACTTGGCATTACCCTATACTGAGGCATAGAGCCTTCAAAGGACCAAAGGCCTCTCCTCCCATCTATGACCGACAAGGCCATCCTCTACTACATATGCAGCTGGAACCATGAGTCCATCCATGTATACTCTTTAGTTGATGGTTTAGTCCCTGAGAGCTCTGGAAGTACTGGTTAGTTCATATTGTTGTTCCTCCTATGGGGCTGCAAACCCCTTCAGCTCCTTTGGAACTTTCTCTAGATCCTTCAGAGAGCTAGAGCATTGGACTGTGCTCAGTCCAATGGATGGCTGTGAACATCCACTTCTGTATTAGTCAGGCACTGGCAGAGCCTCTCAGGAGACAGCAATATCAGGCTCCTGTCATCTAGCACTTGCTGGCATCCACAATAATGTCTGTGTCTGGTGATTGTATATGGGATGGATCCCCAGGTGGAGCAGTCTCTGGATTGTCCTTCCTTCAGTCTCTGCTCCACACTTTGTCTCTGCAACTCCTTCCATGGGTACTTTGTTCCCCCTTCTAAGAAGAATCAAAGTATCCACACTTTGGTCTTCCTTCTTCCTGTGTTTCTTGTGGTTTGTGGATTGTATCTTGGGTATTCTGAGCTTCTGGACTAATATCCATTTATCAGTGAGTACATACCATGTGTGTTCTTTTGTGACTGGGTTACCTCACTCTGAATGATATCCTCCAGAGCCATCCATTTGCCTAAAAATTTCATGAATTCATTGTTTTTAATAGCTGAGTAGTATTCCATTGTGTAAATGTACCATATTTTCTGTATCCATTCCTCTGTTGAGGGACATCTGTGTTCTTTCCAGCTTCTGGCTATTTCAGAATCTGGAAATAATATATTCTTGAACTCATACTTTCAGAGTCCTCCCCACAGCCTTAAGGACTGTCCTGGAGGTCACAGCATTAACATTTTGCTAAGGAACATTAGATACATTCTCATTTCCTGGAGTCATGCTGCTCTTAATTATCATTGAGCCATTAACCTTGGCAGAGAGAACATTTCTAGGAGAAACATGAAGTAAAATATGTACATTATTATACAAAGAAGCCTTATGTCTACAGAAACCCTCATGGAGGCCCACACTTGCTGGCCCTGCTTCAGTGCAATGGCCTCCCTTCTATAGCCAGGAAGGACTCAGCAGTGTGTGTGTGTGTGTGTGTGTGTGTGTGTGTGTGTGTGTGTATGTGTGTGTGTGTGTGTGTGTGTGTGTGTGTGTGTGTGTGCATATCCGTGTACTTACATGAGAAAGAAAGAAAGAGTTGGGAGTGAATCTGACTGTGAACATTATGCTTACTGTCTTGATACAATTTTTAGCCAAGGATCTAGCCAGTCGCAAAGCAGATATAAGCATTAGTTGCTGTATTTGCCTAATAGTCTGACAAACAAAGCAATAGGAAAAAATATAATACTTCACTACCTTGAAGAAAGGAAATGTATCCCATGTTATAACTATTACATAGTAAAAAAAAAAAAAAGATTCTTTTTTATAGGATGACTAGAGGTAAGGGAGGAAAGCAATAGGTTTTCATCGTTGTTATTTTATAGGTTGCTTATTTTAAATACACATAAAATATAAAATAAATGATTCAAATTCTTTCTCTTTCTATTGGTGATGGAATAAATTAAATACATAAAATATAAACTATAAATGAATAAAATATAAATAAATATTAACAAATAAAATTGTGTATATTTATATAAATTATACATAATATATAAGTAAAATTATATAAAATATAATTATACAAATATAATAAATATGAATGTATTATAAACATATGCTTAGAGAAATATAACTGCATATATGAATAAAGAAATATAATATATAATAATTAAATATATAATAAGTGAAATATGATAAATATACAAATAAAAATTGTATATGATTACTGGTAATTAATGTAGTTTGTCTTTAAATATTCTTGATAACATTGACAAAGACTCACATTTTTCTTTTTCCAGGAAAAAGACTGAATTTCATTTTCAACGTAGTGAAATAAAGATCTAAAAATTATATTGATCATCTCTAAGGTTTGCACATTCTAAAGTTATATGCAAATTTATATTTCACTAAAGCATGAGAATATTCCTTTCTCTTTTTTTTAAACTTCTATTGCATTATGATGAGAAAAGTTACATGATTTGAATTTATCTGAATTTTTTAACATTTAAAAACATATTTATGTAAATAGAATTAAATCACATTCTTGTTTCCCTTTTGTACCCCCACTCCTCCCAGAGACCCCCCTTCAATACCTACAATATCTTTTTTGTCATATTCCTTAAAATTTATAAAATATTATAACAATACAAATAAGTATTATAAAAGTTGTTTGATATAAAACAACAATCAATTTAACAGTCTTATGTAGATGCTCGTCTACAGCAATAGTGAAAATACATTTTCCTCAATATAAATTTTAAATAACTGCAAATATATTAACTGTATACTTCAAAATAATACATCACTACTGGTGTTTTCTTAAATGAACATAAATACATAAAGTCTTTTTGTTTGTTTTGTATTTAGTAGAGTTTAAAACCTTGGCTCTTACTGTGGTACAAGCCCAAAATAAGAACAATTTTTAGACATTAGAATTCATTGTAATAAGGCTATACTTCAATGACTCTCACATCACCAAAGTATTTTACCTCCATCATAGCTAAGCTGAGAGTTGATAGTTCTGCTGCACCAAGAAATGAATTGTAGGCTTAATATTTGGATACAGACTTCCTGCTATGGTCAAAGCTATTTGACTTTAGTGAGTGACTTTATTCTCAGCCCACTGATAACAGGTTACATTCATTTAAGAAATGGTGTATGTATTAAGATGGTCTGTCCATAAAGTCATTCACCAACTGTTTCAATGAACAATGGTTCTGCTTGGAGGGTGGCACAGACATTGGGTAAGGGTAAGAATTTGGTTCATTAGCTGTGATAATTTGGAAAAGCATTCATCTTAAAGAAAGAGTAACTTATAAAGTCCTCTTCTTCAAACTTGATACAAGAGTTACAAATGTTAGGCAAAGCATTCAGTCTCACTCTTTGTTGTTCTCTTACAAGCAATCTCCCTATTTAATGATCTATGTTTCTTTTGGGTATATAAATACTTTTGAAATATATAAGCTGTTCTGAAAACCATAGTATAGTGTAAAGACATGAAGTAATCATTACTACTAATAGAGAGGCTGAGATAGGAGAAGCAAGATTTCAAGACCCTTACGTTGTACACAGCAAGACACTATCACAAACAAGCTCAACGTGTATATAGATTGTACAATGTTGGACCTATTTCTCCAATTACCAAATTAGAGAGACCATTGGATGACAATCAACAAATTTCTAATTTCCCATATTATTGGATTTCAATAGATTAGGATATGTTGGTAATATTCATTTTCATATTAATATAGTAAGAAAAAGTAAATGTCACTTCCTGTTGTTTTTGTTGTAAGAGGTGGAATTAGGTTTGTGTGGATTTGTTGAAAGATTACCTTCTTGTTTCTTCTGGGGTGTAGTTTTGCTCCTTATGTTGATATTTTCCATCTATTATCCTTTGTAGGGCTGGATTTGTGAAAAGATATTGTATAAATTTGGTTTTGTCATGGAATATCTTGTTTTCTCCATCCATGGTAATTGAGAGTTTTGCTGGGTATAGTAGCCTGGGCTGGCATTTGTGTTCTTGTAGGGTCTGTATGACATCTGCCCAGGATCTTCTAGCTTTCATAGTCTCTGGTGAGAAATCTGGTATAATTCTGATAGGCCTGCCTTTATATGTTACTTGACCTTTTTTCCTTACTGCTTTAAAATTTTTTCTTTGTTTAGTGCATTTGTTGTTTTGACTATTATGTGTTGGGAGGAATTTCTTTTCTGGTCCAGTCTATTTGGGGTTCTGTAGGCTTCTTGTATGTTCATGGGCATCTCTTTCTTTAGGTTAGGGAAGTTTTCTTCTATAATTTTGTTGAAGATATTTGCTGGCCCATTACACTGTGAATCTTCACTCTCTTCTATACCTATTATCCTTAGGTTTGGTCTTCTCATTGAGTCCTGAATTTCCTGAATGTTTTGAGTTAGGAGCTTTTTGCTTTTTGCATTTTCTTTGACTGTTGTGTCAATGTTTTCTATAGTGTCTTCTGTCCCTGAGATTCTCTCTTCTATCTCTTGTATTCTGTTGGTGATGTTTGCATCTATGATTACTGATTTCTTTCTTAGGTTTTGTATGGCCAGGGTTGTCTCTCTTTCTGTTTACTTTATCATTTCTATTTCTATTTTTAGATTCTTGATGGTTTTGCTCATTTCCTTCACCTGTTTGATTGTGTTTTCCTGAAGATCTTTAAGGGATTTTTGTGTTTCCTCTTTAAGAGCTTCTAGCTGTTTACCTGTGTTCTCTTGTATTTCTGTGAGGTTACTATTTATGTCTTTCTTAAAGTCCTATATCATCACCATGAGAAGTGATTTTATATTTAATCTTGCTTTTCCAGTGTAATGGTGTGTCCAGGACTTGCTATGGTGGGAGAATTAGGTTCTGATGATGCCAAGTGACCTTGGTTTGTGTTTTTTATTTTCTTACACTTGCCCCCCGCCATCTAAATATTTCTAGTGCTACCTGCCCTTGCTAAATCTGACTGGAACCTGTCCTTCCTCTGATCCTGGTTGTGTCAGAACTCCTCAGAGTCAAGATGTGTCTGTGATCCTGTGATTCTGGGATCCTGTGATCCTGGGCTTGTTAGGTCACCTGGGAGTGGAGCTTCCTCTAGGTGTTGTGGGACTGGCTGGGGAGCTTGCGCCCAAGGTCTACTCTGGACACCAGCCCAGACAGACCAGAAGGAACCCGAATCACTGGGTTGGTGGAGTTCCTATGTCCCTTTTCCCGATGGTCCCAGTTATTCCCAGTGTTGGGACAGATGTTAATTCCTCCTCACCTCTGATCCTGGGTGTGTCAGAGCGCCTGGGAGTGGAGCTTCCTCTGGGTGTTGTCGAGAATATTCCTTTCTCCCATTATAAATAATCCTCTTGATGAGGTAAGAAGCAATTTTTTTTTATAAGTCTACATGCTCTCACTTTCAGTTAAAGTATGTAGTTCACCTCATGCTTTTAAAATTTTATTGTTCTTTACCTGTTCCAGTTCATAGTTAAGGTTTCTATTGCTATGATGAATCACTATTCCTAATGGCAACTGAGAAGGTAAAGGATTTAGTTGCTTGTGCTTCCACATCACTGTTCATGAGTAAAGGAAGTCAGGACAGGACTCAAGCAGGGCTGGAAACTGGAGGCAGAAGCAGACCACGGAGGGTTGCTGCTTATTGGCTTGTTCCTCCTGGCTTGCTCAGCATGCTTTTTTATAAAACTGAGGACCACTAACCTTGGAATGGCCCCATCCCCAATGGTGCCATCACGAATTGAGAAAGTATACTAAAGATGCTTCTTATGGAAGTATTTTCTCAACTGATGGTCCCTCCTTTCCGATGACTATAGCTTGTGTCAAGTGAAGGAGAATGCCAGGGCCAGGAAGCAGGAGAGGGGTGGGTTGGTGAGCAGGGGGAGGGAGGAGAATATAGGGGGTATTTTGGAGGGGAAACCAGGAAAGAGGAGAACATTTGAAATGTAAATAAAGAAAGCAAGAATAGTTCCCAACATAGCAATCTTTATGCTATTGATAAAAATGTAAAGTTCTAGCAAAGCAGAAGAACTTCAAGCTTGAAGCCAGCTCAGGATACAAGGACAGTTCTAGTCCATATATATTCCCAAAACATACAATAAACAAATGAAAAGGAACAAAAAGAAACATTAGCATCAGTGCATGGAGCATACATTCATATTGCTGTCAATGAACTTTATGTTAATGTGAGCCACATGAAATTATGATTCTGTGAGTAAAAATTTCAATAGCAGCAATTTCATATGCTTCAAACTCATTCTCTCCAGAAATTACATGAACAGTATCTCAATAATATTCTTCCTATTTATTTATTTTTATTGATTGTATCACTTGTCATTCAAATCACTACCACAGATCATACTTTTTAATAAAATTGATTTAGGATGCCAAGAAATTATATGATAAAAATGATACTGTGCCAAAAAATATTGTCTCTTGTAATTTTAGAGTTCCTCACTCATGCTGTGTTTTCCTGTAAGGTCCTATTTAGTTACTATTTCAAAATGATGGAAGTGAATGTGTTTGTATGTTGGTTGAATGGCAAACATAGTTCTTGATAAAGATCATTAAATGGGAATAGATAGTTTAAAGTTCTCATCCAGAGATGGTGAGCTGATTCCATAGGTCCAGCCAGATACTTATCATTAAGCCCTGATATCTGAGTTCAATCTCGGGTACCCACACGATGGAGAGAATTGATTCTGAAAGACTGTTCTCTGATCTCCACATCCATGACATTGCACCCAGGTACACAATTGTGCATGCAGCAGCATGTGCTTACACAAAGAGTAAATGAATAAATGTAAAATTGAAGCTATCCAATATCTACGATAATTAGAACAATAACTACATTTCATAGTCTGAAAAGAAGCTATATTTCAGAGCACAGGCTTAAGATTATTGAAATGCTAAAAACTCTTTATGGATGTGCATGGGTCTTCCAATGAAATCATGTACAACTTAATATAAATCTGCAACCAAATATCAAAATCATTCTAGTCTAGCTATTTTCAAAAATTATTCCTAGCTCAGAAGCCTACATTTATCATTGGATTTAATTTCAGGGTTATTGTTTTTCAGGGCTTATGTTTTTAATTGAATAAAAAGAAACTTACTTAATTGAGACATCCTTAGTTTAGTTTTTCTAACACTTTAATGAGCTTTGGGAGTTGTGATCTAATTGCTCCAATGATTCACATTTTATATTTTAAAGTAGTAGTGCTCAATATTGTTGAGTAAATGTGGTTTAATGCCGAAGGAAGATGTGTATTCCCCTAAAACATAGAAGTCCAGTTGTTACAAAATTATTAATAGCAAAGTCTAGGCATTTGTGGGCTCTGGTATCTCTCACCAATCTGCTCATTTCATGGTTGTATGTAAAATGAAAAAAAAAGTCATTTTAGAGAATAAGTACATATAAAGAATGATGAGATTAGAGAAAGTACATGGGTGAGTGGGTGAAGAATCACTCTCATAGTGACAAAGGGGAGCGGGGAGAGGGGGGATTGGATGCAGGTTTGTGGAGGAGTAACCAGGAAGGGGGATAAAATTTGAAATGTAAACAAACAAATAAATAAATACGATGGTTAATAATAAAAAAGAAAGGAGAGACATCCTAGAAAAAGCAGCCATGAAGATGCTCAGGGAATGAATATGATTTTATGAAGATGAAGGCCAAACATTTCATTCTCTTTAACAAATATATTTCAGACCCTTCCAAATGGTCCATAATGCTTAGTGTACATGGAGCTGAGCAGTGCTGTATTTGCATTAACTATGACATACAGTATGTGCTTCCACCGAGCTTAAAGATTATACAATGGCAGGTCAGATTTCATTCGTCTTTATAGCTGTGCTAATTAATCCATCCTGAGTGCATAACCAGAATAGCATTGCTAAGATAAAAATCAGAATACTTCTTTATTTTACTAAAATTCTTCAATGACCTTCCATTTACTGAATAAGTCTAGAACACTTGTTTTTAGTACTAATGTCTACAATAGCTTTTAATACTTGCTCTTGAAAATATTTTGTTCCGGGTCTCTTGATAATGACTGTAATACCATTATTAATGTCATTATTTATACATACATATATATATATATGCATAGAATGAACCTATTTTCATTTGAGACAGGAACTATTGCATTATCTCTGCATTAATAGCTAATAATCTGAGCATGAACTTTGCCATGTTGT
The DNA here is from genome assembly GCA_019843815.1 of Montemys delectorum. Classification (NCBI taxonomy): domain Eukaryota; kingdom Metazoa; phylum Chordata; class Mammalia; order Rodentia; family Muridae; genus Montemys; species Montemys delectorum. Next base: position 8,844 of record JADRCD010224983.1, on the reverse strand, counting down.
AATCAGTACATATTTTCTAAAGAGAAAGCCCATTTTAATTCATTTGAAATTATTATTTTTCTTTTTTTAGAGTCAAGTTTATTCAAATAGGTCAGATTGAACTACCACGTTGGCCTGTGTGCCAGAGGCTTTCCACAGAGATCTCCAGCCCAACCTGGTGCAAGAGCCTAGCAAAGGGAAGTGAGCGAGCATGAGCTGGGCCATCTCTGCCATGTCTTCCAGGTCACTCTATTTCTCTGTGCTGCCCTGCACTGAGTTGGGTCGGGCTGGGCTGAGGAGAGGCTGACTAGCCAGTGAGGAGTGTGGAGCAGCTTCAGGCTGCATTTCCAGAGAGCAGACCTCTTCCCAAGTGTTACAGCTCTTAGAACAGAAGGCTCCAACAATGGAGTAGATCTTCCACACATTTTAACTTCCCTGGATAGGAAATATATATATGTGGGTCATTCACATTTTGCCAGCAGTTATCTCTCATTGGTTTGGGCTGAGAGTCTTTATTTGCATGTAAGAGGGCTTGACCAATATCACACACTTCTCCTGCTGGGGCTGTTATGGGAGGCTGGGACTGAAAGGTGAGCCAAGGTCTTGCAGGCAGAAGAAATATTGCCTACTGGGGCTACATAGTTCTAGGTCTATTACTCGACTGGGCCCAGGTTGCTTGAACAGACCACTGCCCCACACTACCATATAATTATTTCCCTTAGAACTGCAGCTATAACAACATAGATAGATGATAGATAATAGGTGAGTGGATAGCTAGAGAGATAGAGACATAAAGATATATCTTACCAGCACAGCCACTCTACCTGATGGCAGACACGTCTGATAAGACAAGAGCTAAACCAGCCACTGCCAACCAGTTGACTACCTCAGAAACCGAATCTAAGGATAATTGCCTTATTGCCTAGAAGGTAACTTACCAGCAAGTCAAGGTTCCATCAGTCAGTCAACACAGTTAACAGTGAGCAGACTGATTTCCTTGCCAATGACAAACTGGATTTTCAGCTATAAAACTCCAACCCTAAGCAAAACCAGGACACCCACTTCTTTGTTCCCTAGTCGAGATACATTCAAAGTACAGGAAACAACTGATAGGGGGTTGCTCAACACCAGTGATAGATCTACGTTATAACTTCTGCCAGTAAGGCCCAGGAATCATAGCAGGAGATAGGGTAGAAAAAATCGGAAGAGATTGAGGATCAGTAAATCTGCCCTCAGGGCAGCTTCACCTAGGCACCTCAATAATATAAATACTTAAATCAGGTCTGACCAAGGATAATACCAATAGATATGCTGATGTTGAAGGGAGAAAATCATGGGGTGGGGTCCCAACCCTAGACAAAGAATAACAGGCAACTAAGGCATTCTGAGTACCAGAAGTAGTCTGTTTTGAATATGTATAACTATTAGTGGAAAGGAGGCTGGGAGGAAGAGGCAGAGCTTGGGAGAAGGAGGGTAGGAAGGAGAGGTGAGAGATAATAGAAAAGGAAGGAAATGATAGTATTGTATTTCAATTTTTAAAAGTTATTATTATTATTATTATTATTATTATTATTATTAAAAGTGATCTTCCTCACAGTGCTGGTATACTATATTTAATTTAGTACATATTTTAAGTATGCAAGGTCATGTACATTCTTCCTGGCCATCATCCATTTATCTTCTTATTCTGTCAAAGCTGTCAGTGTGAGAAAAGAATAGGCAATCATCCATCTGTATCCAAAACTTCAGTCGCAGCAATAGAGAAAGCAAAAAGATGGAGAAATTCTAAGTGGAAAATACTAATTTTATTTCATTTCTTATAGTTTTTCTTATTTTGATGAATAGATTTAATAACAACCATGGCAGTACATGTCTATAGTTAATGATCTTCTCAAGAAAATTTATAAAAATCATTTGACCGAATTATGAAGGTTGAACATCAGTAAAGTTTATTGTTTAATTGCAAGATATCTCACCTTTACTATTTTCTATAAAAAAACTCTATGATATATTTTAATTTTATGTTTTTAATTAAATATGTTCTTTATTTACATTTCAAATGTTATCCTCTTTCCTGGTTTCCCCTCAGAAAACCCAGTATTCCACCCCATATCCCCCTGATCACCAACCGATCCACTTCTGGTTCCCTGTCCTGTCATTCCCGTACACTGGAGCATCAAGCCTTCACAGGACCATGAACAATGATGTCTGTGCTTTAAATATAATCCATAGAGAATAGTTTGTGGCCCAATAACGCTTTAAACAAAAAACTATAATTAAGCAGAAGTGTTCACTGTTCAAAATAATGAGATAAATGACTCATAACAAATTGAAATGAAAAATATATTTTTATTGTCTAAATAATCTAAAATTTTAATTCTATTGATAAGTTGCATTTATATTGTATCATATAACAATTTCATTTAACAAAAGTTACCTAAATACTTTTAAACATAATGATAGATACAGTTAAGAATACAAATATAAATATTTATATTTTGGCTTTTATTTTACTATTCATTTTTGAAAAATAATTCTATATATCATGATGGAGTTAAGAATTACTATAAGAATAGTTTATATACATATCTTAAAACTAGTATTATTTTTGTTGTGTAGAAGCAGACTGAAAAAGACATTAGGACTTAATAATTAAGTATGATTAAATACACTTTTGGGGGAGGGATTTATTATAAAGCAAATGGGATATACAACATTGGTTATATCAATTTATAAGTTCATAATTCTTTGTCATGAAGGAAATTGAGATTTAGGTAATAACCATTATGCCTCATAAATGAAATGGATGCCTTCCATGCATGAAGATAGTTCTGATGAAACATAACTTGTTGTCATACAGAAATACTTACTGACCACTCCAGAGTAGTCAGTGATACAAGGCTTGAATCTTATATGAAAAACAGTGACTAACAACATTGTGTGTGTACTTATGTTAATACCACCAGGCAAGAATTAGACCATTACTACAATTTTTGAGGCAGATTTGAAGAAAGCTTTATTAAATACTGGCTAGGAAGGACCTTGTATAGCAGCCAGGTCTATACCCAGAATTCCCAGAGTACGGACATAGCAGAATTAGTCAGGGGCTTATAAAAGGCAAAAACCACAGTCTAAGTACTTTGGTCCAGTCAGGGACAAGGATACATTGTGATGTACTTCCTGGGTATGTAGTACCTCCTACCTGTCGGTGTGATCAAGCATACATTCTTTGCAGTTGGAGCAACCAGGCTTGTTTACAGAAGAAAAAACACAAAGTGGCTTGTTATATTAAATGAGCAACACCCCCCAGCATTCCAGGAAGGTATCTGTCTTTGGGCAAGTGGGGCTTACTGGTTAAAGGCACTTTTTGTTTTATAGGTCTTTTAAGCACAGTAATTTAAACTTAAGACATAGCATCAGTCATCACACAAAGAACAGCTTCTTATTATCCCAAACAGGTCAAACCTATGCTTCAGAACTGTCGTCTAAGATGTCAATGAGAAGCCATTTGTTAGAAGGAAATTGTCAAGAGACTCAAAGCTGTATTTATTTCCAGGGCAAGAATGAACCTATAGAAACTCAATGACTTCAATAAGAAAAATATTAAACTAGTAAAAGAGGAACAAACATGTAATCCTAGCACTTAAGTGGTGAACACAACCATCAAGAATTCACTGTTACATTGATTCTTATTGGGAGGGAGGAGGCAGAAGGGGTTTGTTCTTGTTTTTGTTTGTTTGTTTGTTTGTTTGTTTTGGAGGGGAAAATGGGAGAGGGAAAGTGTACATGTGAATGAAGAAAATACCTAATTAAAAAAAAAAAGAATCAATCTCAAAAGAGAAAAGATAAAACAGAAACAGAAGAGAAACAAGAAAAAAATAATCATATATACTGGAATAATTTGTTATGTTTTCATAACCTATAATTGCTTTACACTTTGGTTCTTGTTACATTAACATTTTCTGGGAAGATGTGAACAAACGTATACTTCCCTCAGTGCACTCAGGACAGACCAAAGAAAAGAGTCCATCAATTTAGCTTGGTAAATCAATGAGTTTTGTTTGATTAGTTATAGAAGCATGGATGAAGGACATGTACAATAGCATGAACAATTTGTGAACAGCTATACTACTAAAAAAAAAAGTCTTTCTCAACATCCCCAGCAATTGCTACTCACTTATTTATCCTCAGGTGCAATTGAGCCTCATGTGTTACTTCATAAGCTGCTTCTTAGTCTGTCTTCTTATCCACAAAGAAATATTGGTCAGCTCAAACTTGTGAAGAATTTCTGTTTGTCAGTGGTTCTTAACCTGCATTCTGCAACCCTCTGAGGTTGAACAACCCTTTCACAAGGGTAGCACAAGACCATCAGACATCTACATTACAACTCTCAGTAGTAGCAAAATCACAGTTATGAGTAACAACAAAAATAATTTTATGTTCAGGGGTCATGATAACATGAGGAATGATATTAAAGTGTCATAGCATTAGGAAGTTTGAGAACCAATGCTGTAGGTAATTGCAGCTCTTCTGAGCTCAAGATGGCAATGGCTATTCATGCTTGAACACTCCTTTCCCTCTTCTATCTTTTACCTTTTTTTATGATCGCTATGCTATTATGTTCCTTGAACTTTAGTAACTTCAATAATTATTGATTTTCTTTCATTTCTGGCTAATACTTAGTCCACTATGTCAGAGCAGGAGGCATTTATTCTGAGCAGTTTGCCCAAATGTAAGACCTAAACATGGCCTACAAAAGCAGTAATGTGTAGAATAAATAGGAGTGTTTAGAAGTTATTTACTGGGATGAACAAAAACAATAGGAATAATATCTCCATTAGGGCCTCTATCCTTCCTACCCATAAGATGCTCTCCTGGCTTGCAGTACCAAATTCAGATTCCTTTCTTTGCAATGTTACTTCAGTCCAACAATAAAGCCAGTTTGTTGACATCCATCACATCTGTTATAAGACATTATTCCTGGGAGATATGAAAAAATGTCTATTCATTCCAGGTAGGAAATTTACTATAAATTCCCAGTTGGTGAATCAATAAATTTGGGATTTCTTATAAGTGTATTAGTTAGGGACTGTTTTGAGAAACATAAATGACTAAATGACAGTGGCATCACCAGAAGCCAACCCTAATGTAGGAGATAGTTTATAAAATATGGAAACCTGGAGCAAACTATAAAACAGAATCAGCTCAACACATTGGACATTAAGAATCTCAATTGGTCTTAGCCTTTTCCAGATAGCTTGGATGAGTCAGAGAGTTTTCCTCAACAGTTCTTACTGCTTATATCTATGCTGAGAGAGGGAAGGTCTACTAAACTTTTTCAGTTTCAGGGACTTCTTGAAGCTATTAAATTGTTTACTTCCTATGCTTTTGAAAACATCTCTCTGGAAGATAGAATGCTTATCTCACTTTATAACATCCTGGGTCTTAGCAAAGTTCCATCCAAGATGAAATAATATATCTTGCAGGAAAATGCTATAAGACATAGCTGTGCTCGTTGTACCAATACACTCATCTTGCCTGGCAAAAGAATTCTGGGTTAGAAATCTTCTGATATAAGGAGTTAATAAGTAGGCACAAGAAAGTCTTTATGAATACACATGAGAGACATTTATTGTCTTTAAAATTCTATAAGATAGATATTACATTCTATATTAAAATGTGCAATATAAATTAATCTATTTTAGTCTCTGATGGACAGTAGGATGAAGGGATAACTCAAATGCTTGCTAATATATATCCAGATGCCAAGTAAACAAACTACCTACTTTCTATTCTCAAATCATTTATATTCTTGAGTGTATGTCATTGAGCTAGTTAGAAGAAAAGGAGATGTCAGTGTGGAGATGAGCTTGACACAATGGTGATAAGACAGGCAGCCAGCAGCAAGTTGTTTTAAAACTATAGTTACAGAACCAAGAAGAGCCAAATTGAAAAGGGGCTAAAGCCAAGGCAAATGGGTTTTGTCTTCAAAAGTCTTTATACCAGCTTTTATAATATCTTAGCCTTTAAACTCACTGAACATTAATAGTAAAAATACAGTCTAATTCCCATTGACATTGGAGCATGACATACCTCAATAGCATTGATGGTAGAGCAAAAGAAGGATAGATGAAGATGAACAGGAGTAAGTATGTGTGAATGTGCAGAGTGCTAACATGAAGGATTTGTGAGACAATGTATGACTTTGGAGACTTTAGTCGTTGCTGGCAAGGCTGTCATGTCTGAGTGTCTACCCTTGGAGCTTCTCACTTTATTTGATTCACCCATTTGTTTTCACTTTTCTATGCCCTATATTTTGGACTGCCACTAGATCCTAGAATTTATTGTGATTCAAGCAAATGTATAGTCTTAGGAAAATTCTCGTCTCTCTGAGTTGTTGGGTTGTTTGTTTGTTTGTTTGTTTTATTTTATACTTTAGAGAATTACCCATTTAATTAGTTTATAGTGAGGGTATGATGTCAAAAATGTGCAAAGTTTTACATAAGTATGCACAACAGGTACACCCCAGCCCACATGCCTTGAATCACACACTGTTTAGTCTCTGGAGTCAAATAAATCCTAAGTATGTTTCTTGCAGCTGGTGTGAATATATTTTGGTATATTCCAGAAAAAAACACCAAGAAAACACTTTTTTTTTTTTTTTTTTTTGGTTTTTAGAAACAAGGTTTCTCTATATAGCCCTGGCTGGCTGTGCTGGAACTCACTCTGTAGACCAGGCTGGCCTTAAACTGACATAAAAGTAAACACTTACAATTGTCTTACATTTATGGAATGTTTGTATTGACTACTAGAAAGAATAGGACCTGGAACATATGCCATTGTTATGACTGCTCATAAATGAAGGAGGTAGAGACATACGACTCCTCTAATGTCCCCATCACCTGATAACACAGACATCCTAAGCAATTTTCACCACATATGTGTCTCTCATGAGATTCCATTGGTTTCTTTCTTTTAAATTCTACTTTGTTCTCCCCCAGGTAAAAAATAGAATTCCCATTTTTTTTCCCCAGGGCCAACTGGCATACTCTGTTTTCATGTTTATTTGAAAATTTTTGCTTCATTCCTTTCTTTTTTTTTTAAATGACAAGAAACTAAATTTATAAACACAAATATTCAACAAGAAATACATATAAATTACAAGAAAGAGAAAGAGAGTGGAAGGTGGACATAACACGCTGTAGTGGTGGAAAGCATCAGTAGCTTCCGGAATGATTACCACCCATACACAGGGTAGAAAGTTACTGATGAAAAAAGATAAAGCTTTTTTTTTTTTCATATTTTCTTTATTTACATGTAAATTTCACCTTTCCCAGGTTCCCCTCCAAAAAACAAACAAACAAACAAACAAAAAAACAACAAGAACAAACCGCTTTTGCCTCCCCCCTCCCCATGCCTGCCACCCCACCCTCTCCCACTTACTGGCCCTGGCATTCCCCTACACTGGGGCACAAAACCTTCACAATGCCGAAGTCCTTTCCTCCTATAAATGATCGAATTTGCGATCCTCTACTATACACATGCTTCCAGAACATTCAGTCCCACCATGTATAGTCCTTGATTGGTGGTTGGATCCCTGGGAGCTCTGAGGGAACTAGTTAGTAATTGTTGTTCGTCCTAAGGGGCTGCAAACCCTCAGCTCCATAGAACCTTTCTCTAACTCCTTCATTGGAGACCGTGTACTCAGTTCAATGAATGGCTGTGAGCCTCTACATCCGTATTGGTCAGGTATTGTCAGAGCCTCTCAGGAGATAGCTATATGCTTGTCCTTCCTTCAGTCTCTGCTCCATAATTAATCTCTGCCACTCCTTCTGTGGGTGTTTGGTTCCCCTTTTTAAGAAGGAATGAAATGTCCACATTTTGGTCTTCCTTCTTCTTAGGTTTCTTGTGCTTTGTGGGTTGTTCTTCCTGTATTCCAAACTTCTGGGCTAATAACCACTTTCAGAGAATGCATATCATGTGTGTTCTTTTGTAATTGGGTTACCTCACTCAGGATGATACTCTCTAGATCCATCCATTTCCCTAAGAATTTCATAAATTCATTGTTTTTAATAGCTGAGTAGTACTCCATTGTATAGATGTACCACAGTTTCTGTATCCATTCCTCTGTTGATGGACATCTGGGTTGTTTCCAGTTTCTGGCTATTATAAATAAGGCTGCTATGAACATGGTGGAGCATGTGTCCTTATTAGATGTTGGAGCATCTTCTGGGTATATGCCTAGGAGTGGTATAGCTGGGTCCTCTGGTAGAACTATGTCCAATTTCCAGAGGAACTGCCACACTGATTTCCAGAGTGGTTGTACCAGTTTGCAATCCCACCAGCAGTGAAGTAGTGTTCCTCTTTCTCCACAACTTCTCCAGCATCTGCTGTTACCTGGGTCTTTTATCCTAGCCAATCTGACTGGTGTGAGGTGGTATCTCAGAGTTGTTTTGATTTGCATTTCCCTGATGACTAAGGATGTTGAACATTTCTTTAGGTGCTTTTCAGCCATTTGGTGTTCATCAGTAGAGAATTCTTTGTTTAGTTCTATACCCCACTTTTTAATAGGATTAGTTGGTTCTCCAGAGACTAACTTCTTGAGTTCTTTGTATACATTCAATATTATTAGCCCTCTATCAGGTACACGGTTGGTAAAGATCTTTTCTCAATTTGTTGGTTGCCGTTTCGTCCTATTGACAGTGTCTTTTGCCTTATAGAAGCTTTGCAACTTTAAGAGGTCCTATTTGTCAGTTCTTGATCTTAGAGCATAAGCTATTGGAGTTCTCCTCAGGAAATTTTCCCCTGTGCCTATTTGTTCGAGGTTCTTCCCCACTTTATTTTCTATTAGTTTCAATGTATCTG
>JADRCD010224982.1:0-17449 GCA_019843815.1 Montemys delectorum | reverse complement strand
TGTAAGATATGCTTATATAGATTGTCTATCTTCTCACCTGTGGCGTATTCCTATCTCATGGGCAGTGTCCTTGCTCTTAGCCTCTGAGTTGTGAGTTTGCCTCACATTATCTAAGATCCCCTGGCATTGTGGCTGGGTAGAGTTATTGTCTTCCTTTTATTATCTAGTGTCCCCAGTGATCAGTTATTGCTCATCTATGTCACCTGCTCAGCTGTGGGGTATGTGACTAGTTAATGAAGGGAAAATCTTCAAATTGGAACAGGAGGGTCATCTGTCATGTGTGTCCTGGAAGAAGGGAAAATGGGGTAAAGAGGCAGTTTTCAAGAACAAGGTCTTTGTTACAAACGCCTGCATCTGTGACTCACTTTGTCACCCCACAGCCTGGCATGATGCCTCACTTGGCGTCTAGCTCAATGTCTAACTCAAATGTCTCCTGAATGAACTAATGAGGGTAGCTCTATAGGTTAATATATCCCAGGGAATGTTACTCTGAAGGAGAGGGAAAATGTAGCATTGGGGCAGGGGTGGGGCATTCTTTTGGCATTGCATGTTAAAAAAAAAAAAAAAGAAGTCTGTTTCTTATAAACTGCTTCCAATGGGTAGAAATTGAGACATGCTTTGTTCAGATAGCTGATTCCACTGCCCAAACTCATTAGATATGGGGACCTGTTCTGTAACCCACTCTCATGACACTGTACCTTATGCTTTTCTGCTGAGGAGGTTTTGGTAAAATTGTCAGCCCAAGTTATTACATTAAGTCTAAAGTATTCCCAAGGAATAGGTGGCTGGTATTGTCATTTGAGCACTGAGAAATATTTGTCTAGATGTTTGAGCCAATCTGTATTTTTATTTAATGTGTAATTGGTGAGAAAATAGCAAAGACACATTTAAATGCTTGCATCTCTAACCTTGTCACGGAGTCTGAGCTCCCATTCATCATCATTATCACGGATTCCTGCAGCCCGCCGACTTCATAGGGAAGCAAGCACTGAAGCAGATTAAAGCCGAGGGGCTGAGACGGAGACTGGTCTGCCTCACCTTGGCAACGGAGGATGTGGATCCAGAGGGAAATGAAAGCGTTTGGTACAAGGGCAAGGTGAGTACCAGGGCCACCACATCACCCATGCCGAACTTCTCCATGCAGTCCCAGGTGTCTTTTGTTTTTTCTAATTTATTCACTTATTGAGAGGATGGCACACTTGATTTCTGAGCTGACATTAAAGAAACACAAAGTAACTAACGGACGAGAAACTGAAATGTTGCTCATTTTTTTCTGCAAGCAGAAGAATCCATGTGCATTAAAAAATATAGAGCCAACAGTTTTAAAAATATTGGGAAGCAATATTTTTTTTTTATCTGTGAATGCAAAAGATGGCTTTTATAAGGACTTGATGATCTGATTTACTCTCTCAAGAATCTCTTTAAAAGATACAACTGGCGTAACAGCCACAAATCCAAGTGAACGCATACTGACAAAGAGGCCTGAGGCTTAGAGGGTGATTTGAGAAGCAGTCACCATCTGGTGCTTCAGGACTAAGACAATGGCCATCTTCCAACTTTGCATTGTTAATGTCACTCTGGAAGTTCTGTATAACCAGGGTTAGTGGGAGAGCCCATCCACAGGACCCCATTCCCTTCGGCTTTTCTATTTGCAAAGTCCAATATGACTCAGCATTCGAATGTGCTTAGACTGCTGTGGGATACTCAGTGAGGTACTGGAGAGAGAGCCCTGGCTCTTTGAGGCTCTTCCAAGAGCTATTTATTCTGTATGGAGCAGGATCAGCTTCGTTAATGCACAAAACTCTGAGATCCTGGACCCACAGTTTTTCTCATCCACTGCAGGGTCTCTAATGTTTGCTTTCATTTTCTCCATCCCTTCAGTGTTAGTGGCTGGAGACAGGGAACCTGTAGCACCCACTGAACCTCACTGAACAGATGCACAAACCAGGCACACAAGCCTTTTGACATACAACTGATGTGATTGACCTGCCGTACACGCCAGAGATATTTTTCACACTTACTTGTTTAGTTTTACAGCATCCCTATTAGATATATGTGACTCATTTCTGCTGTAAATAATGAGACTTTGGGGCTCAGAGAGATTGGGGAAATTCTTTGAGTTGCTAGTGATTGGTGGGTGGAGCAGAATTCAATCTACCTATATTTGGGCTTTGATTCTTTTTTTTTTTTCTTAGATATTTTCTTTATTTACATTTCAAATGATATCTCCTTTCCCTGTTTCCCCTTTGGGGAAAAAAACCCCCATGATCCCTCCCCCCTCTCCCTCCTCACCAACTCACCCTCTCCTGCTTCCTGTCCCTGGCATTCCCCTACACTGGGGAATAGCGTCTTCACAGGACCAAGGGCCTCTCCTCACATTGATGACTGACTAGGCTATTTTCTGCTATATGTGCAGCTGGAGCCATGAATCCCATCATGTGTACTCTTTGGCTGGTGGTTTAGTCCCTGGGAGCTCTAAGGGTACTAGTTAGTTCATATTGTTATTCATCCTAAGGGGCTGCAAACCCTTCAGCTCCTTGAGTCCTTTCTCTAGCTCCTTCATTGGGGACCCAGCACTCAGTCCGATGGATGGTTGTGAGCTCTACTTCTGTATTAGTCGAGCACAGTCAGAGCCTCTCAGGAGACAGCTATATCAGACTCCTGTCAGCCATCACTTGCTGGCATCCACAATAGCGTCTAGGTTTGGTGATTGAATATGGGAAGGATTCCCAGGTAGAGCAGTCTCTGTATGGTCCTTCCTTCAGTCTCTGCTCCATAGTTTGTCCCTGCAACTCCTTCCATGGGTATTTTGTTCTCCTCTCTAAGAAGGATCAAAGTATCCACACTTTGGTCTTCCTTCTTCTTGCGTGGTTTGTGGATTATACTTTGGGTATTCCAAGCTTCTGGGCTCATATCCACTTATCAGTGAATGCATACCATGTGTGTTCTTTTGTGATCGGGTTACCTCACTCAGGATGGTATTCTCCTGTAAAGTGTATGACTAATCCAGTTTGTCCTCTTTCTGTCCTTGCTGGTGTACCCGCGAAGTCACTTTGCAACTTAGTTGTATGCCACAGCTCCCCATGTTCTTGCACACGGTGAAGCTAACAGGCTTACCCAGGCCTCCAGTTCCCTTCTGCCATACCAGGCTCTCCTCCACTTCACTTCTTTTTTTTTTTTTTTTTAAAGATTTATTTTTATTTATTTTATGTATATGAGTACACTGTAGCTGTACAGATGGTTGTGAACCACCATGTGGTTGTTGGGATTTGAACTCAGAACCTTCAGAAGGGCAGTCAGTGCTCTTAACCACTGAGCCATCTCTCCAGCCCTCCACTTCCCTTCTTAATCAGGGCTGAGCTTGCTGGCCTGTGTGAGTTGTTCCTTGTGGCTTCCTCTGCCTCCTTTCTTTTCTACCCCTGGCTCTGACATGTTTTCTTTGCTTTCTTAGAGGAGATTTATTTATTTTATTTTATTTTACATGTATGAGTGATTTGCCTGCCTGTATGTGTATGCGTCACATGTATGCATGGTGCCTGCAGAAGTCAGAAGAGAGCTTTGGATCCTCTGGAAATGGAGTTACAGAGAGTTGTGAACCACCGAATGGGTACTGAGAATCAAACTCAGGACCTCTGCAAAAGCAACAAGTGCTCTTAGTCACTGAGCCACGTCTCCAGGTCTAGAGCTCATTCCTTAATACACATTCTTAGCTAGGAATTCTGGTAACTCCAGGACTCATTTTAAGGAGGATTATCATTTTTAAGGCCAGCCTGACATATGCAGTGAATTTGAGGCCAGCCTTGGTTACATGGCTGAGTTTACATCTTTCTCCCCACTGTGATTTAGAGACAGGGTCTCCTGTTAAAGATTTATTTATTTATTTTTATGTGTATGAGTACACTGTAGCTGTACAGGCCGTGAGCCATCATGTGGCTGCTGGGAATTGAACTCAGGACCTCTGCTCGCTTCAGCCCTGCTCACTCAGGCCCTACTCGCTCCGGCCCCACTCACTCAGGCATAATACATTGTAGCTGTCTTCAGAAGCATCAGAAGAGGGTGTCAGATCTCATCTCGGATAGTTGTGAGCCCCCATATGGTTGCTGGGATCCTAACTCTCTTACCCGCTGAGCCATCTTGCCAGTCCCAGGGTCTCCTGTTAAACAGGCTGGCCTTGAGCCCTTTCTGTAGCTGAGGACGACCTTGAACTTCTGATCCTCCTTCCTACCAAGTGCTGGCTGGTATTTCAGGGGCATGCCGCCATAACCAGCTTTATGCTGAGCTAGCCATGGAGCACAGGACTTTGTGTATGCTAGGCAAGTGCTCTCCTAATTGATTCACATCCCCAACCCAGTTTGTCTTTCATCCTTCTCACTACATGCCAGCTGCTAATAGAGTTCTAATCCAGTTACAGAATCCTCCCTCTTGAATTTCCTAACATAAGCCTGTCTGCTCTTGATGCTTGGTAGGACCACCATCTGCTATCCTCTCTCTCTCTTTCTTTCTTTCTTTCTTTCTTTCTTTCTTTCTTTCTTATTTCCAAAGATTATCCTTTAAAAATATTTTTAAAAGTTTGAATTGCCACACAAATTATGCATATTTTCAAGGGACAATGTGACACTTTAATGCATGGCATAATGTGTGGATCCGATCAGGGTGATTGGCATCTCTAGTATCTCAGACATTATCATTTCTTTGTGTTTGAGAGCATTTATTTGGGTTGTGGTTGTCTGTAGTGGTAGTGGTGGTGGTGGTGTGTGTGTGTGCGTGAGGAGTGTGTGTGTATGTGTGTGTGTGTGTGTGTGTGAGAGAGAGAGAGAGAGAGAGAGGGAGACAGAGACAGAGAGAGAGAGAGAGGGAGACAGAGACAGAGAGACAGAGAGAGACAGAGACAGAGAGAGAGACTATATATATAGACCCAGATATGCTGGTATTTGCTAAATAGACAGCCTGGCCACACCTGCCTATCCTCTTGAGTGCTGGGATTAAAGGCATGTGTTACTGTAAAGGCAGTTAGATTATTTGGATCCCTCTCTAGTAATTGCCATAGTTATAACCAAGCATGAGAAGCTATCCCTCTTCGTCACATATATACTCTTTATATTTTAAAAGAATATATATATTTTTTGCTTTTCTTGTTTCCTAACTTTGGATTAATTTCTTCTGCTTTTGGTATTCCTGTAAACATTATTAATGTTGGAGATAGAGAATAAGTTTGCCTGCTTACTCAACACATTTTTGTAGTCTACTTTGTACCAGCAATGTTGTCGGCATAACTACAAATTAAACAGAAGAGAACTGTTGTCTTTGTGGAGTTTATACACTAGAAGAGAAGGGGTAGACCACAAGGAAAGTCCATAAAATAGATGTACATCAAATGGTGATGGTAGCCTTTGGAAATGTCCAAGTGGGGGCTGGGCAATGCCTGTGCTTAAATATGGCTTAAAAATAAAGACATAAGGGCACTTCAGTTCTGAAAGACTAAAGCAGCTAAGGAAATTTTTAAGGAGAGGTTTATGAGAAAGCATAGAGCGTCCAGGAGGTAGTGGTAACGGTCATTGTCATTATTGCTCTCTTCCCCCCACTCCTCCCTCTCCTCCTCATTTGTTTACAAATTGCAATACATAGGGACATCGAAAGAAGCACAGGTACTATGCAATTGTAAAGGGTGTCACTCCTTTGAAAGGTCATTTCCCAAAGAGACAAATGAGAAAAGGCTAAAATAAATGAGAATTATGTACGTTGGAAAAGAAAAAAAGAAAAAAAAAACAGAAGAATTGAGGTAGAACTACTTAGAGTTTGTGCTGGAAAGGAATACTTTCTATTGTATAGAAAATATATAGATTTTGTAAGTAAGATAAAAGGAAAGACCAGACTTTGAAACTATTCCTGCCTGTTAGCCCCTGAATCAGAAAGTATAAATGGCAGTCAATGCCAGCACAAGACAAAGGCCATTTAAAGCTTAGCACTCCACAAGGACAGTCTTGTTAGGTGACTAACTCAGGAATGACTGCAAGGAAGCTGCTGTGGGGACCTTAGCAGAGACAGACTGGCTGAGGCGTCGTCTCTGAAGTGACTGAGCTTGTGACCAGTGAGTCAGGGGACTGCGCCAGAGTCACCCAGAGCTCTTCCTGTTTCTTAGGTCGCTGAAGCAAGTCAGTTTAACTCTCCCACCTCACACAGAAATCTCTAGTTTACAGGCTTTGAAATGAAACCAAAGTCACCAAGACAGCCTTAAAACCCCCATCCTCGTGGACCCAAATCCTTGTCTTCTGTCACTAGACTCTGACCCAAAGGGCAAACAGCAACTTCAAAGCGTGTGCTGTAGTTTGGCTGTCAACCAGATGCCAGGTGAAAACGCTCACGTCCTTTACCCAACCAGTTCTCATCAGAATCTCATGGAGAGCTTCTCCTTTGGGGTTTCTTTAAAGAGATTAAGAACCCAGACCTCAGAGATAAGGATTAAGCTAGGAAGTGTGTTAACAGCTAAAAGACTAAAAATGATGTGAAAGCTGAGCTATGTCCGAGTGAGCAGGCAGGCTCGTGCTGGGAGAGTTGACACCAGCCATGTGAAGTCCGCAGTGCTGAACAGTGCAGCCAGAAGGAACAGCAGAATTGAGTGTGTGTGTGTGTGTGTGTGTGTATACATGCATATCTAGATTTCTTTATATATCATATTTTGCTTTTACTGTTGTCTATTCTTTTCCCAGTATTTTGACTTAACAATTTGTTTTGAATTCTGATTTTTTCAAAAAAAGATTTTAATTTTAAGTGTATGTATGCCTGTTTGCGGGCATGTATGCACGTGTACCATGTGTGTGCAATGCCTGAGGACCTGAAGATGGTAATTGTTCTAGGAGATGAAGTTATAGTAGTTGTGAGTCACAGGACATGGGTACCAGAACCCAAAAGCAAATGTTCTTGAACTTCTGAGTGGTGTCTCCAGCCAGACATCCTGCTTTTATTTTAATGCCATCCCTTCTTTAGATCTGGCTTGCGATAACTCTCTTCTCTTCAGTAAGACTTATTGCATAGGTTTTGTTGGGGTTTTGAAGCATAGCACCCCTGTTTTCATCTCCTGGCTTTTGATTGCTTGTTTGATATTGTTCACACCCCAGTTATGTTGAGGTCTCCGCTGGTTTTGATGGTTCATCTCCTTGCTAACTGAGATGGGGTGCAATCTCATCCAACACACTTTTATTGATTTGTCTATCGTCTTCTGGTCATAGCCTGCTGGAAGCTTCCACCCGCCATTTCAGCCAAGCTAATCCTACCTCTTTTCAAATTACAAAGTAAGTCTTTCATGTTATCTGCCATGGCTGTTTGGTTTTATTTTCTTGTAGCCCTGTTCACTCCCCACCCCTCCATCTAAGATGGAAGCTCTTAAAGGTAGGTACCAGGACTCCTACTGATTTCTCCAGAGTCTTGGAAACAGGGTAGAGCTAACTATTAACACTACGCCCAACCTAGGGGCCTTATAATTTGCAAGGTTGAAAATGCTCTCCCTCAGATACTAATTCTTCAAGCAACAACAATGCTGGTGAAAACATGAGAAGCAAAGATGCCCTCATACACCATGGCAGGAAGTTTAACTAGTCCAGCTACTATGTACATCAGTGAGGAGGTTCCTTAAAAACTAAAATCAGAACATATAGCCATATCACTCCTGAGAACCTACAAAGGAGTCTGAATCAGCACACCACAGAGACACCACACCCACAATCAGTAGTATTCACAATAGCAAGCACACGGGATCAGCTGAGCTGTCCATCAAAAGAGAGACAAAGAAAACATAGTGCAAACATCCAATGGAGTTTTACTCAGCCATAATGAAGAGTGTGTGGAACTGGAGATGACTATGGTAAGTGACAGAAACTAGCCTCAGAAAGACCGTGTTACATGTTTGATTCCATCTGTGGAATATAGACTTTAAAATATCTGTAACTAAGACATAAACGTAGAAAGGAGACAATTTGGGAAGAAAGGGACCAGCAGGAAGAAGGAGGAAGGATGGAGTGAAGGACATGGCATGCTTGTGTGACTATTTCAGGATGACATCCACAGTTCTGTACAACTAATAGCTAATAGGCCCCTCCTTGCTGTGACGCCACTCTATAGCTCAGGAAACATCTCGGGATGAGAGGCACATAAGTGACCATGATGCTGATATGCTGAGGATAGCTGTTCTTTTTCAGGTGGTTGGCAACACAACATCTGGAAGCTACAGTTACAGCATCCAGAAGAGCCTGGCTTTCGCTTACGTCCCAGTCGAGCTCAGTGAAGTGGGACAGCAAGTGGAGGTTGAACTACTGGGTAAAAATTACCCAGCAACCATTGTACAGGAACCCCTTGTACTCACGGAACCTACCAGAACCAGGCTTCACAAAGATGGTAAAAAAGACAAATCTTGAGAAAGAGCCATCCCTGACAACCAAGTTGTAGCTGACAGAACTGCTCTTGGGTCCTGCTCCTGCCAGGATAAAGGTTGCCAAGACTTCACTTCAAAATCATCAAAATCAACATCAGTATCTTTGTAAAAACCTCTTCATGGTTTCCCAAGCACAATGGTTTGATAAATTAATTATTTGCATTGTAATGCATTATAGGAACACAGTATGTGACTGATACCTGAGAACAAATGAATAAATTATCTTTCACAGAAACAGATGCAATGACAGGGATGGACTCGCTTTATTGAGAAATTTCACCTTAAGTGGAAAAGTGATAGAGTTAACTTTTCATAATATGTCCATGATGGATATAGCTTTTGTTATCACTGTGTTATATACATTCTCATGCAGTACTCTCAAATGTTTACCACTTTCTCTCTTTCTCTCTCTCTTTCTTTCCTTCTCTCTCTCTTTCTTCCTAAAGATTTATTTATTGTTATATGTAAGTACACTGTAGCTGTCTCTAGACACACCAGAAGAGGGTATCAGATCTCATTATGGATAATTGTGAACCACCATATGGTTGCTGGGATTTGAACTCAGGACCTTAGGAAGAGCTCTTAACCGCTGAGCCATCTGACCAGCCTCTATCAGTTTCTTAATGGCTCCTGCAGAAATCGGCTTTACGGTCATTGTGGCTGCCTTTCCTAAGCTTCTTCTTGCATGGGGCCTGCAGAGAGAAGGAAGTCCCAAGGAAGCTGGACTTATAAATTGCCAGAAACCACGTTGAAGACTAAATAGATGATGCCAGCACAAACACAGTTTGAATACTGAGTGGCTCTCCTTGAGCAAGAATTAATGCAAGCTGACATCACATGGTGCCCTTCTGAAGAGCTTTTCAACAAAGCATTTGACAACGCAGGTCAAACAAAGGCTTAAAAGCTGACAGGATTACCCTCAGCGCTATGCATGGTGAGGAAAAAAAGAAAAAGTTGAAAATAATCCTTTGATATACTTCTTAAAATCATTAGAGATTAGTTGACTGAATAAATCAAAAGACTCTTAAAGGTAGTATATTATTTATGACTAATTTACACATCTTTGCATTTGCTTCACGGTTTTGAGCTTTTTCTGGGTATTTAAAGAAAGCTGGACTTGAAGCTTTGTAAGACTCTAAAATGAGTTCTTACCCTGTAAGTTTTGAAATGACAGCAACTTTACATTCTAAATGTTCCATTAGAGTAATCATATATTAAGATCATCTCTCACCATTTGTTCCTTTTAGTATGTCCTCTTACATAAAGAAGAAATCTTTGGTTACAAATGCTTTCTGATTATCAGGAACATTATCAGGCTTGAGCCCAATTCCCAGTTTAGGCTGATAGAAGCCCCTGTGTGAGAGCTGGAAGGCTGGCTTCCTATCCTGTCTGTTACTGATGGCCTGGAGAGTTACTATCTATTTCTGCCGAGTGAGCTCACATCCTTCTTATTCTGAGGAAGATACAATGTTGAAAGCACCATCTTAAGAGCTAGGCACAGTGGCTCATGCCTGTTGCCTTAGCCCTCAGGAGGCAAAGGGAGGAGGACTACCTTAAATTCTAGGCCGGCCGGGGCTACAGAACGAGACTTTGCTTTTTACAAAAAATCCTTCACAGACCATACGAAGCTCAAGAAGAAGGAACACCAAAATGTGGATGCTTCAGTCTTTAGAGGTAGAGAGGGTGGGAGGGACTTGGGAGGAAGAGAGGAGGGGGAGGGAGAGAAGTGGGGCAGGAGCAGGTATGAGAGAAGACAGGCAAGATGCACAGAGGGTTGGGAATTTGAACAGAGGTGTGAAGCAATGGGGGTTGGGGAACTGGGGGTAGCCACCAGCAAAGAGGTTCCCAGGACCCAACAAAGATGAGATTAGCTGAAATGCCCAACAAAGGGGAGGGAGAACCTGTAGAGAGCATATCCAGAGGTTAGGCAAGGCCCCTGGTTGGAGGATGGGGCCACCCACTCATCTCCAAATTCTTAACTCAGAAGGGCTCCTGTCTAAAGGAAATAGGGGAACAAAGTGTGGAGCAGAGACTGAAGGAAAGGACACCCAGAGATTGCCTCACCTGGGGATCCATCCCATATAAAGACACCTAACCCAGACACTATTGTGGATGCCAAGTGTGGAGAGCACTGGACTGCGCCCTAAGATGGCCCCAGCTTCCGCTCCTTGCTGGAACGATAGAGTGATAAACAACTCTTTATTTGGCTGTGCTTGTTGTCCTGGTTTGCTTCCGCATTTGGCATCCTATCTGCACATTCCACGTGGCCTCGTGTGATAGGCTTGGTGTAGAGCATTTAAGGGCCTGGGGTGTTGCCCTCGGGGTCAGAAGATTGTATTGAGGTCCTGAATAAACTGCTTAAAGAAGAGCTCTCGGGTCGCGTCTTCCTTGCTGGTTGAGGTGGAAGCGACAGCCAAGAAGTGCTTGCTGACAGGAGCCTGTTAGAGCTTTCTCTTGAGAGGCTTTGCCAGAGCCTGACAAATACAGAGGCAGATGCTTGCAGCCAACCATTGGACTTAGCGTGGAGTCCCCAATGGAGGTGTTAGAGAAAGGACTGAAAGAGCTGAAGGAGTTTGCAACCCCATAGGAAGAACAATAATATCAACCAACCAGACCCCTCCAGAACTCCCAGGGACTAAATCACCAATCAAAGAGTAGACATGTAGGGACCCAAGGCTCCAGCCACATATGTAGCAGAGGATGGCATCATCTGGCATCAATAGGAAGAGAAGTCCTTGGTCCTGTGAAGGCTCAATTCCTCAGAGTAGGAGAATGCCAGGATGGTGAGGTAGAAGTAGGTGGATGGGAGGGGGAGCATCCTCATAGAAGTAGGGGGAGGAGGGATGGGAGAGGGGGTTCCAGAGGTGAAACCTGGAAAGGGGATAACATTTGAAATGTAAATATATAAAATAGCTGATAAAAAAATCCCCAAACCAAATAACAATAGAAGCCAAAACAAACAAAACCCAGCTCAACAGTGTAATGCATAGGACATTAGACTTTAAAAGATGTCCCCTTTACAGTATCATTGTGGGATCCACTTAGATCCAACACAACTCAAACACCAGGTCAATGCAGATAACAAAATGTATTGCAATCAAGCCACAACTGATGGATCTGGGCCCTAGAACAGACTTGGGAGCTGAACTGTGACCCCAAGCCAAGTATATTGCAGAAAAAGTCTGAAAACCACAAATATCTGTGCCAAGTTATAGTTACATTTTCCCACCAATCAGGAGTTAGGGATAAGGACTTCCTACCAATCAGGAGTTAGGGATAAGGACTTCCCTTATGTGGTTGATCTATGTCAACTGATACAGATTGTAGGTTTTATAGTCCAACCAATTGAATCTATTCTTTTGTAGTTAGGAATAGTCATTATGCTTTGGAGAACAAAGGATGAATAATTGGAGCTTCGGTTAGCAACAGTCATTATGTTCTGGAACAGAAGATGAATAACAAAGGCTGTTCGTCTATTGGGAAGTCCTCAGCTCCTCTAGGGCCTGGGACCTTGAACTTAGTTTCTTCCTATGATTAAATAGTCTGAAAACAAAAATGGCAGAATTTAGGACAAGATTCTTTTGCTTGTTCCCAACAGTATAAGCCCACATCTTGACTTCCCTAGGGACTTTCCTGGGCTCCTTTTTTGTTCCTGTTGTGCTATTAGAAGTTAGGTCACCCCTGTGCTTCTATCCCCACCTGGCATCATTCTGTCCGTGTTCTAAGCAGCCCATTACTAATCAATTATATACAGCCAGCTTAGCCTTAGAAAGGTGAGTCAAGCAGATTTCTCCCCATGGAAATATGAGCTGTGGCTTACAGAGAACAAGCTGGTTAACAGACAGAGCTAAAGCTGGAACAATAACACAGAAAAGGAAGCCACGGAGCCTACAGAAGATGAGCTCCTGAGAAGAAAGCCCTGGGAGAAACAGAGAAGGAATACCAGGTTTCCAAGCATTCAGCTCCTAATAGGGCATCAGCCTGCTCTTGGATGAGTACTGTGACCCAAAAGAGCCCATGTGAAATCAGGCCTGGTAGCTCAGGCCCATAATCCCAATTACCTGGATGTCTGAGGCAGGAGACTTCTCAGATGGCAAGTTCAAGACCATCTTGGACAACTTAGTGAGAGCTTGTCTCAAAATCAAAATTAAAATAGGTCAGGACTAGAGCATAGTGGTAGAGTGCTTTCTAACCACCTAAGAGACCCTCAGGACTAGGAGTAGGGGTGAAGGGTGGAAGGGTGAGCCCAAGTGTTACTACCACTTCCAGAAAGTAGGTCACATGCTGTGATATCCTAGAGAACTGAGCCTAGGATTGATGTGAGCTCTGAATAGCAACCAACCAACATTCTTGAAAACACCAGAGTGGGCTGGCAAGATGGTTCAGCAGATAGAGATCCATGCAGCCAAGCCTGACAACCCGAGTTCATTCCCTGGGACCTACACAGCATAAGTAAGGAGAGCACCAACTCCCGCTTTGACCTCTATACACTCACCATGGTACAACATAGCCCACCCTCCCAACACACAAACAAACAAACAAATAAATGTAATAAACATTTGAAAGTACTAGAGACTCATGCTTAAGAACTTACCATGGCTGCACCTGGTGGCGTACATATACAGTCCCGGCACTTGGGGCTGAGGCAGGAGGATGGGGAGTTCAAGGTCATCCTGGGCTACCAGAGACCCAGGTACAGGGAAGATATTTATGGATGCTACTATGTTGTGTTCACATCCTAAGGAACCCCCATCTTTCTCCTGTTTTACTGATAAGGAAAAATGATAGAAGAGAAATAATGTTAAACTTTTTGAAGTATGCTGTGGAGGATGTTGAATAGACAGACTACATTCTGGGCTCTTTGTAGACCTCTCTCTGTGCATAATTAAACGGAACTCCAGGAAAGCTGAGAAGGGTGAACAAAGTGCAGCTGTGAACGCAAAGGTGTTTCACAACATCAAGTTTTGAGAAAGCGAAGTGAGTAATTCTGTCCTTTTGAGGAGTCAGTACATGGAATGGGTGCCTGTCCCAAATGCCTATTGTAACTATAGAAGTTCGCTGAGTTGTATAGACGTTGGGGCTGGTTAATTTTGGTGTGTAGTGGGGGTTTTTTTTTGTTTTTGTTTTTTATTTGCAAGAGTTTTTTTTTTAAATAATAGTTTATGAAGTTTAGGAAACTAGGGGAGCTGGAGAGCTGGCTTAGTGTTTTAGAGCACATGTTGCTCTTGCAGAGGACCTAGGTTCAATTCCCAGCACCCACATGGCAGCTCACAAGCATCCATTGTAACTCCAGTTCCTGGGCAATCTAGTGCCCTCTCTGGTGCATACGTGGTGGTTCACATATGTACATGCAGACAAAATACTCATAACATATAAGATAAACCAAATAAATCTTTTAAAATGTCATGCATAAATTACCATTCCAGTTTTATCTCTTTGCCTTTAGTGAGCATGAAAATAGTTCATGGTTTACAGAAGGGTCCATGAGGAGTGGTAAGGGATTGGCACACTAATCAACATTTTGAGCAGGGAGAGACTTTGAAGGCTATGAAGCATGGATCTAGTGGGTAGAGTGGAGGCTTCCAAGGCCTGCCGTCAGTGAGCACAGTTCCCATTTCCATCCGCTGAAGCCACTCCCATGTTTCAAATGTGTAATTGACAGCTGTAATTAAACAGCTAAATGTAAATGTATAATTGAACACTGTTGGTCAATACAGACCAGCCCTGGAAAAGCAGATAAGCCCCATCCCCACCCCCATTACAGAGCCTGGGGAGCACTGGGAGTGGGCTCTCTCCAGGTGGGCTTCGGATCCCACCTCTTGTTTTCTTGTTAACACTTGAAAAGGTGCTCCCTCCTTAAGATCTAAATTATAGTATAAAAAGGTGATGCCTTGTTGAGACCCTTCAAAGCAGAGCTACTTCCCTTGGCCAAAAGAATAAAATCTACCTCTGACCCCGGGTAGAGACTTCATAGTAAGACACCTAAAACATTGCATACTGTTCTCTCAGGCGAGGGATTACAGCCCAGCCTGTGAATCACCTGAGTAGGGAAGCTAGTTCACCTCAAGATGCACTAAGGATGGGGGAGGATTAATTATCCCTTAACGCGATCCAGAAGCCTCTCCATCAGGGACGCTTGAAGTACTCCCATGAAGCACTTCGGCAGAGCCGGTCGGCTTTTCTGAGTTCTAACTTTCCCTTTTTCTCCCTTCAGATACTGACCAAAAGCCTACTCATACCTTCCCTGTACCTCTGCGCTTTCTCTTTCTCTGCAGGCCTCTCCCTTCCACCACGTAGGTGCTTGCTGACCTCAATTGCAAATGGCATGGCATTTTCTAGTCCTCTTCTCCATCTCTCTCTTCCTGGAAGTTGCCAAGATTTACAGCTTGCCCGCCCTCTTGACTCTCTCTCAGAAGCTAATAAAATCATTCTTAAGCGTCTTTCTGAGTATTTTTTTTTTTTAAACTTTCTTTCTTAGGGAGAATAAGAGGTTTCCCTGGTAACACTGGTTTCCAAGGCTGTCCAGGTTACAGAAGCCTCGGGCAAGCATTTAGGAAAAGAACAGGTAACTCTTCGGTTAAAAATGATGGTGTCGTGAATGTCAAAGGGACAGAACATCTTGAGAATGAAGAAACAGAAAAGAGAGCCAGAACATAAAGAGCTGGCGAGTAAGAATAAAAGCTGACAAGTATCCCCTTAGGATAACCAGATGGTCCTTGGTGCCATCAGCACAAACGTTTTAGGGAACCAGTAAGGAGAAAAGTCGGACTGCATCACTAAATGGAAGAGAGGCAAAGACGTAGAGAATTAGGATATACTATTATTTTACTCTGGGGAAAGCAACTTTTCAATAAGATGATCATAAAGGGTGTCAGAAGCAAGTTTAACAGAAGCGGAGGCAATTGTTTTGTTAAATGATTTAGGAAGTTTGGCAGGTGTGAGAACTATGAAGTAGCTCAGTTCTCTTTTCCTGCTGTTAGAGCTTCCACAGTCCTAACTGCACACATCTGTATGATTCCTAGCAGGAGGAAAGGGCACATCAAGTAAGATTAAAGGCTGAAAAATCCCCCTGTGTTAAGCGGAGTGATTTTGTTTGTTGTTTGTTTGTTTGTTTGTGTGTTGTTTGTGTATTTTTGTTCGGTTTGGGTTGGGTTTTGGTTTTTCAAGATTTGGTTTCTCTGTGTAGCCCTGGCTGTCCTGGAATTTGCTGTATAAACCAGCTTGGTCTTGAACTCAGAGAGATCTGATTGTCTCTGCTTCCTGAGCCGGGATTTCAAAAGGTGTGTGCCACCACTGCCTGGCCACATATGGCTTTTATGTGAGTTTGTGTGTGTGGTGGTCAGGACTTAGGCCCCTGCGCTTGCACAGTTTACAACTGACTGACTCCCAGTCCCCTTGATGTATTTTTGAGACCTGGTCTCATTTTATAGCCCAGAGCGGCTTTGGTGCATTTTCCGACATCTCAGGGGTGACAGGTCTTTACCAGTATGACAAACTACCTCTTACCTCTTAATAAGCAGTGCACTGTTTATGGGGTGGTTTGGAGAGCTACGGTTTTCTCATGGGCTCCTAAATACTCGCAGCTCCATGAAATTCATTTTTAGAGTGAGTTTTTGCTGCTGGAATCACTCAAATTTACTCAGGCTGAGTCTATGTCTTCAAACCTTATCGATGTAGCTATCCTGTGTTTAAAGACCAGACTGAAAATACCAGTAACCACAGAGGGTTATGACTAACAAAGAGACAGAAGGTGAGCATTTTTTTGATTCTGTTGTTCTATGTGACTGAAGGTTTCTATATGTTTGTGTGTATCATAAAACAGGCAGACTAGGCTTCAGGGTGTACAGTAAGAGAAAATGGTACGGTCATATGTAAAAGAATTCACTGATTTTAAATATATTTCAAGTTCAGTCTCGTTTTCAAATTGTTAAAGATTAGTTTATTTTTGTTTATTTATATATGTGTGTCTGAGTGTATGCCACCTGAGTGCAGGTGCCTACAGAGCCAGAAGAGGGTGCTAGATCACATGCAACAGGCAGTTGTGAGTTATCCAACGTGGGTGCTGGAAACTGAACTCTTACCCTCTAAAAGAGCAGTACATATTCTGAATCGCCCCAGATTTCTTCTTTTCAAATTCTTTTTTTTTTGTCCTTCCTACCTCCATTCTTTTTTTTAAATTAGATATTTTCTTCATTTACATGTCATATGATTTCTCCTTTCCCAGTTTCCCCTCCTGCCACGGACCGGGGTTTCTTGCAGGGACCCCGTGTTCCGTGGGACGATGGGTCTTGGCCAAGTGTGCATGGGATTCGGCTGGGTTGGAAATCGGACTCGACACACTAAGTGTGTTATTTAAATATATTTCTTAAAAAATGGCATGAGACTCTTACAATCATTGCAAAAGAGATAATAAAAAATCTGGCAGCTCAGTAGTCAAGGTACATCTGAGGCTACCTAAAATATACTGGGTCTAAAAACAGCAGCCATCTCCTCTGGTCTGGTGCAGCACCCCCCAGGCTCTGAACATGCTCGGGCCACATGGGCCCAGCCAGAGTCCTGGGGGGCTGCGGATTGAGTCCAACTGCTCAATGCAGACTCCTCTATCTAGAAAAACTGACTGCTCCACACTGTCTCTCACACACACACTCGGCTCAAGGTCCTGCCCATCCTAGGTAAAACCACCCACTATGCTAATTTTCTGGGTTAGCGGAGGTTAGCTCCAGGGGATCCTTGTTAAGCTAGTTCCTGGGATTAGTCTCCATTCTATAAGCTTCAATGCACTACTCGTACATTATTTCCCTAACAATACCAAAGGCAATGAGTCTGGGTGGGTAACTTCTAAGTCAAGGTTTGGCTAAGATGTTGGAATATTGGTAAAAGGTCAGAGAGAAACATCTGATTTTTTCACTAGCTGTCATATTTTGGTGGACATCTAGCACAAGAGTACGAGGACATATCGAAGCTACCTCTGAGTTAGGAGGTGCCTGGCGACAATGCGGGTGCAGGAGACTGCCTTTCCTTGAA
>JADRCD010224981.1:0-13753 GCA_019843815.1 Montemys delectorum | reverse complement strand
ATGGTGTTTTATAATACTTGTGACTATTGTGAAGGGTTTTGTTTCCCTAATTTCTTTCTCAGCCTGTTTATCCTTTGTGTAGAAGAAGTCCACTGATTTGCTTGAGTTAATTTTATATCCAGCTACTTTGCTGATGTTGTTTATCAGGTTTAGGAGCTCTCTGATGGAATTTTGGAGTCACTTAAGTATACTATCATATCTTCAGGAAATAGTGATAACTTGACTTCTTCCTTTCCAGTTTGTATCCTTTTGATCTCCTTTCTTATCTAATTACTTTGGTTAGGACTTCAAGTAAAATATTGAATAGGTAGGGAGAGAGTGGGCAGCCTTGTCTAGTCCCTGATTTTAGTAGAATTAGTTCAAGTTTCTCTCCATTTAGTTTATTGTTGGCTACGGGTTTGCTGTATATTGCTTTTACTATGTTTAAGTATGGGCCTTGAATTCCTGATCTTTCTAAGACTTTTATCATGAAGGGGTGTTGGATTTTGTGAAATGCTTTCTCAACATCTAATGAGATGATCATATGGTTTTTTTTTCCTTTGAGTTTGTTTGTGTAGTGAATTACGTTCATGGATTTCCATACATTGAACTATCCCTGCATCCCTGGGATGAATCCTACTTGCTCATGAAGGATGATCATTTTGATGTGTTCTTGGATTTGGTTGGCAAGAATTTTATTGAGTATTTTTGCAGTGATATTCATAAGGGAAATTGGTCTGAAGTTTTCTTTCTTGGTTAGGTCTTTGTGTTGTTTAGGTTTAAGAGTAATTGTGGCTTCACAGAATGAATTGGGTAGAGTACCTTCTGTTTCGATTTTGTGGAATACTTTGAGGAGTATTGGTATTAGGTCTTCTTTGAAGGTCTGCTAAAACTCTGCAATAAACCCATCTGGTCCTGGTCGTTTTTTGGTTGGGAGACAATTAATGACTGTTTTTATTTCATTAGTAAATATGGGACTGTTTAGGTCATTTTTCTGGTCTTGATTTAATTTTGGTACCTGATATCTTTCTAGAAAATTGTCCATTTCATCCAAGTTTTCCAGTTTTGTTGAGTACAGGCTTTTTCTGTAGTAGGATCTCATGATTTTTTTGGATTTCCTCAGTGTCTGTTGTTATATCTCCCTTTTCATTTCTGATCTTGTTAATTAGGATACTGTCTCTGTGTTCTCTAGTTAGTCTGGCTAAGGGTTTATCTATTTTGTTGACTTTCTCAAAGAACCAGCTCCTGTTTGGTTGATTCTTTGTATAGTTCTTTTTGTTTCTATTTGGTTGATTTCAGCCCTGAGTTTGATTATTTCCTTCCTTTGACTCTTCTTGGGTGAATTTGCTTTTTTTGTTCTAGAGCTTTCGGATGTGGTCTCAAATTGCTAGTATATGCTCTCTCCAGTTTCTTTTTGGAGGCACTTAAAGCTATGAGTTTTCCTCTTAGGACTGCCTTCATTGTGTCTCATAAGATTGGTTATATTATGGTTTCATTTTCAGTAAACTCCAGAAAGTCTTTAATTTCTTTCTTTCTTTCTTTCTTTCTTTCTTTCTTTCTTTCTTTCTTTCTTTCTTTCTTTCTTTCTTTCTTGACCAAGTAATCATTGAGCAGAGTGTTGTTAAGCTTCTATATATATGTAGGCTTTTTATTGTTTATGTTGTTATTGAAGAGCATACTTAGTCCATGGTGATCTGATAGGATGCAAGGAATTATTTCAATCTTCTTATATCTATTGATGCCTGATTTTTAACCAATTATATGGTCAGTTTTGGAGAAGATACCATGAGGTGCTGAGAAGAAGGTATATCCTTTTGTTTTAGGATAAAAAGTTCTATAGATATCAGTTAAAACCATCCGTTTCATAACTTCTGTTAGTTTGATTATGTTTTTGCCTAGTTTCTGTTTCTATGATCTGTCCATTGCAGAGAATAGGGTGTTGAAATCTCCCACTATTATTGTATGCAGTACACTGTGTGCTTTGAGCTTTAATAAAGGTTCTTTTATGAATGTAGATGGCCTTGCATTTGGAGCATAGAGGTTCAGAGTTGAGAGTTCATCTTGATAGATCATACCTTTGATGAGTATGAATTGTCCCTCCTTATCTTTTTTGATCACTTTAGGTTGAAAGTTGATTTTATTCTATATTAGAATGGTTACTCCAGCTTTTTTCTTGGGATCATTTGCTTGGAAAATCATTTTCTAGCCTTTTTTTGTCCTGAGGTAGTGTCTGTCTTTGTCACTGAGGTATGTTTCCTGTATCCAACAAATGTTGGGTCCTGTTTATGTGGCCCAGTTTGATAGTCTATGCCTTTTTATTGGGGAATTGAGTCCATTGCTATTAATAGATATTAAGGAAAAGTAATTGTTGCTTCCTGTTGTTTTTGTTGTTAGAGTTGGAAATCTGTTCATATGGCTATCTTCTTTTAGTTTTGTTGGAAGATTGCTTTCTTGCTTTTTCTAGGAAGTAGTTTCCCACCTTGTGTTGGAGTTTTCCATTTATTATTCTTTGAAGCACAGGATTTATGGAAATAAATTCGTAAATTTGGTTTTGTCATGGAATACTCTGGTTTCTTCATCTATGGTAATTGAGAGTTTTGCTGGGTATAGTAGTCTGGGCTGACATTTGAGTTCTCTTAGTTTCTGTATGAAACTAAGGATCAACCCAGGATCTTCTGGCTTTCATAGTCTCTGGTGAGAAGTCTGGTGTAATTCTGATAGGTCTGCCTTTATATGTTACTTCACCTTTTTCCCTCCCTGCTTTTTAATATCCTTTCTTTGTTGTGTGCATTTGGTGTTTTGATTAGTATGTGACAAGAGGAATTTCTTTTCTGGTCCAAACTATTTGAAGTTCTCTAGGCTTCTTGTTTATTCATGGGCATCTCTTTCTTTAGGTTAGGGAAGTTTTCTTCTATAATTTTGTTGAAGATATTTGCTGGCCCTTTATTTCTAAAGTCTTCACTCTCTTCTATACCTATTATCCTTAGGTTTGGTCTTCTCATAGTGTCCTGGATTTCCTGGATGTTTTGAGTTAGGAACTTTTTACATTTTATATTTTCTTTGACTGTTGTGCCATTGTTTTCTATGGTATCTTCTGCACCTGAGATTCTCTCTTCTATCTCTTATATTCTGTTGGTGATGCTTGTATCTATGGTTCCAGACTTCTTTCTAAGGTTTATATCTCCAGAGTTGTCTCTCTTTGTGGTTTCTTAACTGTTTCTACTTCTATTTTTAGGTCCTAGATGGTTTTGTTCAATTCATTCACCTGTTTGATTGTGCTTTCCTGTAATTCTTTAAGGGATTTTTGTGTTTCCTCTTTAAGGGCTTGTACCCGTTTACATGTGTTCTCCTGTATTTCTTTTTTTGTTTGTTTGTTTGGTTTTTTGTTTGTTTTTGTTTTTTGTTTTTTTGAGACAGGGTTTCTTTGGGTAGCCCTGGCTGTCCTGGAACTCACTCAATAGACCAGGCTGGCCTCAAACTCAGAAATCTGCCTGCCTCTGCCTCCCAAGTGCTGGGATTAAAGGCATGTGGCACCACTGCCCAGCTTCTACTGTATTTCTTTAAGCGAGTTATTTATGTCCTTCTTAAATTCCTCTATCACCATTGTGATGTATGATTTTAGATCCAAACCTGATTCTCAGGTGTTTTGGGATATCCAAGTACAAGGTTCTGATGAAGCCAAGTAGTCTTGGTTTCTGTTAGTAAGATTCTTGCGTTTGTCTTTCACCATCTGTTGATCTCTAGTGTTAGATGTTCTTGCTGTGTCTGGCTGGATCTTGTTCCTCCTGTGGGTCTGTAAGTTTGTGTCATCACTTCTGGGAGATCAGCTCTCTTCTGGCTAGACCCATGCACAGAGGGCTGTGGATCAGTTATCCCTCCTGAGTCCTGGGGTTAGAGCACACTCTGAAGTCAAGCTCTCTACTTGTGGGAAAGGTACAAAGAGGGTTTTGGACATGCCGTCCCTTCTAGGTGTAGAGGGAGGAAGAAAAGATCCTGTGTTAGCTGCCCTGCCATTACTGAGGCCTGTGCCTCCCGGCTGGTCCCACCTTAGAAAGTCACCAGAAAGAAAAAAAAATCAAGAAATACTTTTTAAATGTATTCAGAAACTGGGACTAAATGATTGGTGATTGAGTTCTAAATTAGGTCTACTTGTTTGAAATAATTTATCATTAAGAATTCAGATATAACTCATAAAATCTAAATAGTTTTTTTTGTTACCTGTAGATATAAAACATATAGAGTAACTTTTGTGTATTTTTCTTTTCTTGACATTTATCATCAAAGTCTATGTGAGTATGATTAATTACACATTCCTCATCTGGGTAAGAAACTGGAGACACCTAGTGTATGTCAGAAACATTGCAGAAGCTTTTGCTGTGAACACCTTGAGTTCTCTTTCTTGTATTTTGGATTCACAAATTCATGTCAACATATAAACAGATGGTATTACACTTTATGAAAATTGAAACTACATTAAGATTTCAAGCACATATCTAACTATTAGGGAGACACCAGCACTTTAATTTACACACATGCCCACACATACACACACACATACAGAACCTTCAAGATGTGCATGCTTAAGTTAAAAATAATTATTTTTAAAATCATGTTCTTAACAAGAACATGTTTGGTTGCAAACAGTAACGTCTCTGTTTCTGAGACTCTTCTGTCCTACAAGGTCTGTGAATATCCAACTGTGTTCTATGGAATGGGGTCAGCCCTAGTGGGTTTCATGACAAATCTCACACATTTGAAGGAGTTGTGAATTCCTAGAAAATTGAGACATTATATGTATAAAAGTAAAATGATGAATATGGTTAATGTATAAAGAAAGTTCATTTACTAAAAATTAAGATAATACAAAATAAATTGAAGACAAGATTCAAAGAATTGTTATGATATTTTAATTATGGACTGCACAATGTACAAAGGAATATCTTTCAACCATAGTTAAAATTATACCAGATGAAAGATTAAAATTTTTATAAAGAAAAATGCTTATATGACATGAATGCCTATAAAAGAAATATTCTTCTGACATGATACCAAAAATGTTGGTAGAGTTAACGTAATATCAGATGCAAAAGTCAAAAAGTACAAAAAACAGACAAAGAAAATTTTGTTTGTTCTTTAAAATTATTATTATAAGTTAAAATTATCTGATTCAGAGAATTCTTAAAATATTAATGTAATCACCAATGTCTTAATGTATATGTACATATTTGTACACACATATAGCAAAAGAGCCAATAAGTGACAATCTTAGGAAATTTAAAGGTATTAATTTTGATAAAACATAGAAAGAGAAAAGAAATATTGGCATTGGAATGATATAGAGAGTATGGGAAGTGACCTTCAGTAGAAGACAATATGAAAGAAAAGGGGCTTTTACTCACTATTAGAATATGGTGGGTTAGCCGGGCAGTGGTGGCGCACGCCTTTAATCCCAGCACTTGAGAGGGAGACAAGCGGATCTCTGAGTTTGAGGCCAGACTGGTCTACAGAGTGAGTTCCAGTATAGCCAGCGCTACACAGAGAAACCCTGTCTCGAACAAAACAAGAAAAAAAAAAAGTAATACTGTGGGTTAGCCAATATGATGCCTGCTCAAAAAGTTACAAAGCAGAGCTTTCATAACACAGCCATTAAACTGCTTAGTACATAACTAAAAGAAACCACTGCAGAAGCATGTTAATTGTAGTGCAATTCACCATCACGATGAAGTCAGCCTATTATAAATTACACATAGGTAAATATATATATATATATTAAAAGAAAATGAAAGATTTTTTCAATTGTAAATAACAATTAGGGGGGGGGGTAGAAAAATGCAGCTGGAGATAATCACCGTAGTGAATTCAGCAGCTACACGAAGCCTAGTATCATGTGTGTTGTGTTTTCATCTATGTGTGGGCTGTCTGGGTAAATAGTGAGCAGGTAAGAAACAACAACAACAACAACAACAACAACAAAGAATGTTCAGGACGGGGTGGGGAGGAAGGGCAGAAATAAGGAAAGATGGTAAGGAGCAGATTGCACTGCAATTTCCTCTGAATAGAAAAATTGCCCATTGCCCTCTGGAGAAAGAAGGCAGGTTCGTGAGACTCAGGAAGTGAACAAAACTTAAAACTGCCGGAAGCTTGACAATTACACAAGGCCCTTCCACAAGGTTTCACTCTTGGTGACTCAATGCTGTGGAAAGACAATTCTCTTGACCTGCGCAGTGGAAGAGCTGCCAGCGTGCCATGCCAGGAGCTCTACAGACGCGGCTTTAGCGAGTCATCAAACATACTGGGATAGACATTCCAGGGGAGCAGCTGCCTTGTAGTTACTCGTGCTCTTGTAAGGAAACCTCAATCAACTTCTGGTTCACTGAGCTGGACTTTAGGCAAACTATTTTGGTCTGTAAGAGGCACGCTATTGGGGGTACGTAACCACTTGTTTTTGTTTCTCCAAATCACAGAAGAAAGTGTTTATGATCATATTGTATTATATGTGTTGATGGACAGTTTTAATGAAATTTCTTATTTTGCACATTAATGTGTGATAATGAACATAAAATAAGATGGTAAGGTATTTTTAAAAGATAATCTTGAAGGAGAGTGTTGTAAAGCCAAACACCAGGGTAACATGCAAACTTATTCAACATTTTCACTCGTGAAGAACATAAGGGTTGACACACATATTGATGATACACAGATAAAACATAATGTTTTACAAGTCCCTGTAAGAGAAATGGAATTTCTTCTTAAATTTACATGATTCTATGTACATGATTCAGGGATCTAGTTGATGGTTTTACAATGCAAATAAAACACAGTATGCCACTGAAAAATATTTATTAGTATAACACATAATAATAGGATGAAGCCAAATTCTTAAAATACTGTTTCCCAGTGTCTGATTATATTTTTATGGCACATGTAGTATTTTAAAAAACGGCAAATAATTTTCCCATCAATGTAAGCCAGAAGGAATTCTAGGAATGTCACAGAGACGTCTCTACACCCATATGTGCTCGGTGATATGAAAAAGTCTTGATGAATGTTCTCTGGGCCATATTAATCAAATCCCTCTGTGCTTTGGCTCTGTCACAGTTATGAAAAATAAGAGTAATAAAGAAGATCTGAACATTATATGCACTGTTTCACTCAAAGGGCAGACAGAAAAGAATCTGACATCAACATTGATGTGTGAGAAACCAAGACAACCAGCAGTCAAATTGTATCAGCAAGACCAGACTACAGGTCTGAGAACTAAATAACCTCTTATTTAAAATTATACAAGTATTGTAGTAGATGAAGCAGCTTGTAAAAGTGTTATCCACACAAGTTTGTGGATTTGAGTTTAAATCTCTAGAGCTTGTATAAAAGCCTGATATCTATAAGCCCAGTATACATACTGGAGAATCAAAGCTAGAGATAGAAAGTCCAGTTTAGGCTGGGGCCCACCTAGCCCAATGCATTTAGAGGAAGAACAGAGACTCCATCTGAAACCTAAAGGGAGATAAGGACCAACCCTAAGCTTGCATCCAGTCTCTTACATGCACACTGTAGCATACAGGTACTCATACCTTCATGCACAAATACAGAGAGAGAGGAGGAGGGAATAAATCAAAATACAAAGTAGCTAGTTTTAGAAAGTGTTTAACAAATTCCATTGTCTACTTTGATTCCTCCCAAACAGCAAAGTTATTTAGATATATCTAAGACTGATGTCTTTGAAATGAAGTAAGGATAATCATTGCATTAACTAAATAAAGCTTGAAATAAAATTGAGAGCAAAATAATGTGATTTCTTTCCACAAAGTATTTAGAGACACGGTTTTAATAGGATTTGTGGAATTTCCAACTGTTTTCATGTCACTTCTCAAAAACAGATTGTTGAATGGATTTACTCATTAACCAAATTCTCCACAGGCCAGCTCCACACAATGGTAAATGTGCAGAGGAGAAAAGAATGGGAGAGTAAATTGAGTTTAAAACTTTAATGATATGCATATCAAAATTAAGAGATAGTTACCCATATGTCCAAAACAATTCTGCATTTCATGACATTAATAAAATTCCACTCATTCAACATCTCATTGAAACAATCCCTGTGCCTATCTATTCTTTGCATCATTATATTTTGAACTTATAATAATGTCCTCATTATGGTCCTTATAATATATATTACATTGTGATGACCAGGCTAAATACAAAGGACAGAGAACCATATACTAGCCACTCTCTCCTTGTTCCATTATTAAGATTACTCTGGTAGGGTAAAATACTAGGATTGCCTTTTTTTACTTTTGTCAAACATCTGTCATATTGGTTCAGCTTCTCCAATTGTAAGCTTTATTTCAATGTGTATGAAAAAATATTCACAGTGCAAATTACTAATTCTCCTGAGACAGAGTCTACAAACAAGAATCTTATTCCTTCTTAATGTCAATAATACCCCAGTCAACTTGGATAACATTAAAATAGTATCATAAAATATAAATAAGGTAGTTTTCTAAAAATTTTTGTCTCATTTTTTTCCCAGCTATTTCTTCCTGTGAGTTAACATTGGGTTATACTAGGCATTTGATGCCTCTTATTTATATATTTGCTTTGCTCTATTCTCAAATACAAACTAAAATTGCTACCAAATTTACCACACTCAACTTGCACCTTATATACTAGAACTAGTAACCCTGACACAATCAATCGCAACTGCTTATTTCATTATCAAAGTCAGCATTGATAAGTATCTGATTTCATCCATGTGAAAAAGAAAAATAGAAGAAAATAACTCAGGTAAATGCATGTGCATAAGGCTCTTGCTCTTGCATGTTTGAGGTGTATTGAATCTAAAAGGCTATTCATTTGGTAATACAAATGATTTTTTTTAAAAATTACATTATATACATTCAGATATCAAGATATATTATAGAGCTATAGTGTTAAAATAATAAGGTAGTGATGGTACAAAATCAGACATGGACAATAGAACAAAATAAAAGATGCAATCACAACACCTTGTAACTAGAGTCATTTAATACTTGACAAAAAGTCAAAACACATACTTTGGATAAAATACAGCATCTGCTATAAATTATGCTGAGAAAACTGGATGTTTAGATGCAGAAGGAAATTCAACCTATATTTATCACCATGAACAAAAATTAGCTCATATCAAGGTATTCAGTTTGAAATCTGAAATGCTAAACTTTCTGGAAAGAAATTGTGCCCTACAAGATACAGATGCTGTAGGAAAAAAACTTGTGAATGGGGATACAGTTGGTCAGGAGTGAAGGCCAACAATTAACATAAAACTTCAAAGTTCATGTACAACTAAGAACATAATCAATAGAATGAAGAAGAAATCCATAGAATGAGAGAGAACCCTTGCCTGGCTTTGTCAGAGAGCCTATGACAAAGGATTAATGTCCAGAACTAAAAAACAGTCAAATAGTCAAATAAACAAATGACCCCAAATGATGTAAATGAAGAATTCTCAATATAAAGACAAAAAATCCTAAGAATTCCTAAGAAACACCTAAAAAGTGTCCATATTCCTTAGCAATTAGGAAAATTCAAGTTGAAACAGCCTTGAGATGTCACATCATCCCAGTCTGCATGTCTAAGGTCAACAAAACAGCTGTCAGCAAATGTTGTGGAGGTTGGAAGGACAAGAGAATCCTCATTCACTGTTTATGGGAATGCAAACTAGCACAGCCACTTTGAAAATCAGTAAAGAGAATCTGCAAATAACTAAAACTAAATCTATCATATGACCCAAGTATACCACTACTTGACACATGCACAAAAAAATTTTTGCTATACAAGTTCCTGTTATGGTTTCATTTTCATTGGAACAACAATAAAACCAAAAGTAGACAGTATCATTGTGCATATCTAGATGAGAGGTCATCATGCATCTCATGAATAAGCTATGCATAAATATTTTGTTAAAGTGTATTAACATTTTCTTAGCACCAATTAAAAAACAAAGCAAGTGGTATGTATTATTTTTCATATCTAACCATTATATAACGTAAGCAATCAAATTCTTAAATCTCACTCCATGAAATGAGAGGTCTTACCTCTCATTCTGTGTCATATATTATTCCTTCCAAAACCATGTCACAATCACAAGCTCCACTTATATCAAAATAATGAACTTATTTTGAAATAACTTGATTACAGATTATAGAAAAGGCAGTTTCTGGTGGTAGTCAACTGAGCTCCAATGTGATTAGGATCCAGAGCAGTAGATGGCTGTATGAAAATAGTTAGACTTGGTGAAAGCATGTGACAATGAAGATGGGGATTATAATTATGTGCTGAAATCCATGGAATAATTATAATTGCTGCAAACAGGAAAATAGAGGAGTCGCAGAATAAATCCCTTTGCTTGTGTTAATATTAGTTTCTCTAACATCTAGTCTCTACAGCTATAATTATTTTATATGGTTTTGAGCCATTCAATTTGTGATACTCTGTCACAGCACTCCTTAAGGATTGAGTACACTTAATGTCAACATTTATTTTAAAAGAATATAGATGTTCAAGAGGTACAAAAAAACAAAAAACAAAACAAAACAAAAAAACAACAGCAGCAACAAAAAACAGCAACAAAAAACAGCAACAGCATGTTAGGCATGGATGCACAGAGCTCTCCATTCCTACAAAGATATATTGCGATTAGCTTTCAAAGGAGTCCACATTCAGGATGTTGATGAAACCTTTCAATGAATTTCATCACATACTTTAATATTAAAGTGTCCCTGGATTTTTACAGGTAACAACATCCCATTTCATGAATCTCGGATGCATTTAGTAACTTATTTAGAGAATTATGCTGGATCTACTAGTAGTACTTGACAGACTATCACCACATGAGACAGTGCTAAACATCTGAGATCAGTCATCTGCTTGTCTACAAAGACTATTTCTGCAAATTGCATAGAAAATAAAACTATAATCCTAATGCTTAGTTACTTTTCTACAAAACTGTAAACTTTTGCATTTATTGATTAGATCAGTATAAGTTCTAGGATATACTTTGACCTAGTAAATCCTTAGGGTAAACCAAGTGCAGTGGTGCATGCCTAATTTAATCTCAACTTTCTGGAAGGAAGTAGCAAGCAGATCTGAGGCCAGCCTGGTCTGAAGAGTAAGTTTTTGAACAACCAGGATTCCATGGAGAAATCCTCCCTCAAAAAACAGTACATATATCTATATATACACACATACATACATACATACATACATACAAACACATGAATACATAAGTACATTTTAAAAAATAAAATAAAACATTAGGGTGAAGCTATTTATGTGTACGATGTCTTGTGTTTATGTTCCCTTGAATGTTAAAGTCCTGTAAATGCTTTATCTTTTTCTTAGATTTTGTCATTCTTTGTTTAGTCATCTTTAACAAGTTAGATAGTCATTTTAAAATGAATTTTTGTTTATATGTAATTGGGATTACCCATCTCCAGTTAAATTTCAAGATTTAAGTGAAGTGCTTTCAATCTCCCCATGTGTTTTCTAAATGGTTCTTTCTTCTTTAGCATCCTGGGTAACTTCTTGAGTCTTCATGCTGATTTTCCCTCTCCTACTGTGTTACTTATTTCAAGACATGGTTACCTGATTGCAAAAGCTTTCTCAATGTAGGAGATTCAAATTTGATTAAAGTTTGCTTTCTTTTACCCAAGAATAATGGTCCGTCATGATTTAACTTTAGAAAAATAATTATGAAGGCCTTCTCATCCTATATAGGTAAGCATTATTAACATGAAAATATCAAAATATTCAAAGACATTATAAAATTACACAGGAACTTAATTTTAAGATTGAAGGATATCTAATAGCTACATGGCATGTATTCTATCCTAAAGCAAAACAATGGAGGGCTTTTGCTGTGATTAAATTAGCCACTATACACATATTTATAATTAATTTTTTATGAGTTCCAATATCTATTGTCAAAAACATATCCTGAAAATATAAAACAAAGAATCCCAGAAATGAGCATTCATGCATTTTTAATTGCCTGCCACTATAAACAATACAGCCAAAGACCACATTATCTTATTGTACCCTGTCCTAGATCACTTCTTTTTTGTAAGATTTATTTATTTATTAATGTAAGTACACTATAGCTGTTTTTAGACACACCAGAAGAGGGCATTCGATCTCATTACAGGCGGTTGTGAACCACCATGTGGTTGTGTGATTTGAACTCAGGACCTTTGGAAGATCAGTCAGTGTTTTTTTTTTTTTTAAGATTTATTTATTTATTATATGTAAGTAAATTGTAGCTGGTTTTTAGACACACCAGAAGAGGGCATCTGATCTCATTATAGATGGTTGTGAGTGTGAGCCACCATGTGTTTGCTGGAATTTGAACTCAGAACCTCCAGAAGAGCAGTCAGTGCTCTTAACCACTGAGCCATTTCTCCAGACCCCTAGATCACTTCTTGATATAATGTATCTACACTGTATATATTATCCAGTAGCATATAGTTATATATGTTTTATATATAGTGTTAATCACATGGTAGTTATCTTGGTTATCAAACTGACTACACTGCTTCTACATGAACCTGCTTAGTTACAGGGTTCACTACCAACTTTAGTTTCACTAGGTAAGAGTGAAATAGAAAAGATGTCACATTTGAGGAAAACACTGTTATAGACCTTTGAAGTCTATAATATACAGCTTTCTATCAGAATTTGGAAATTACAGGAAAGAAAATTCTATTTTCTATACCAAAATCTTACCTATTTTGAAGGTATCTAAAGTGGCTACATCTATTTGATATTATAAATACAACTAAAAATTAAAATACAGTTTGTATGTAGAGTACACACACATACAATGTT
The DNA here is from genome assembly GCA_019843815.1 of Montemys delectorum. Taxonomy (NCBI): domain Eukaryota; kingdom Metazoa; phylum Chordata; class Mammalia; order Rodentia; family Muridae; genus Montemys; species Montemys delectorum. The sequence continues at coordinate 910 of JADRCD010224981.1, read as the reverse complement.
CATGTAATGATGTGTGAGTCTTATCACTTTCACAAGTTTACATGCACTGAGAAGTTAAAATCTTGAAATGCCTACTCACACTTACAGTCTTAGTTCTTTTGGTTTAAAACATTTGCCTACATTCGTTCCATCCCAAACATCTTACCTTATCTAGTTTCTTTCTTTCTTTTTTTGTAAGTTTCGGTTCTTTTTTTATTCAGATATTTTCTTTATTTACATTTCAAATGTTAACACCTATCCCATCCCCCTTCCCCCTGCTTACAAACCCACCCACTCCAGCTTTCTGGACCTGGCCAGATAAACACTATAAACAGTCCCATATCCCCTAGAAAAATAGAAACAGTCATTAATAGTCTCCCAACCAAAAAAAGCCCAGGACCAGGTGGGTTTATTGCAGAGTTCTATCAAACCTTCAAAGAAGATCTAATACCAATACTCCTTAAACTATTCTACAAAATAGAAACAAAAGGTGCTCTACCCAATTCATTCTATGAAGCCACAATTACTCTGATACCTAAACCACATAAAGACTCAAGAGAGAAAGAGAACTCCAGACCAATTTCTCTTCTGAATATCGATGCAAAAATACTCAATAAAATTTTTGCAAACTTTATCTAATTTCTTATGAAAACATTGCATTTCTTCAGCTGGGACTGTGTAATATCCCTCTTCATCCTTCTATGTAATCATTTTACTTCACTTAATATGTCAGTCAATCTTATATATTTGGGATTTGAGAATAGTGTATTGATTATAATTCATAAAGAATTGCAGTTATTTTAAACTGTAAGCTATAACTTTAACTATACTGCCAGTGAAAACAACAAAAACTTATAATCATTTTATGCATATATTTTTATGAGTAAGTGCCTCTCTCTCTCTCTCTCTCTCTCTCTCTCTCTCTCTCTCT
>JADRCD010224980.1:0-21278 GCA_019843815.1 Montemys delectorum | reverse complement strand
AATCAGCAAAGAGCCTGATAATCCAGGCAAGAAACAACAGTCTGGCAAGAAGAGGCCGTATTTTGTGTGCATTTTTAGAATAACAACAAGGGGGATAGATGATTAAAAAGATAAAGAAAGATATAAATAATGATACCATAGATTTGGAACTTAAGCTACTAGAAGGATAAAGTTGGTATTAAGATAACTCAGAATATGGAAAGTACACTAGGAGAAATCAGGTCTGCTTTGGAGATGTTAAATGTGAGATAATGAAGTAAAATTAGGAAGAAGGTAGTTGACAAATTCACATTTCAAGCATCACAGATGATACTGAACATACAAGCACATATATAAATACAGATCTAAATCACATTATCATGGGGGTTTAAGAAGCCATAGAAGAAAAGAAGATCAAGTACTGAGCCTTATGGCTTCTAAGGAGGAGTTGTAAAATGAGGAAGAGTTGTAAGAAGTCTGCCTCTCATGCAGAGACTCCAGTGTGGTTCAGGAACAGGGAGCTTAGGAAAGAGAGAAAGAGTAACTTTGAAATTGCTGTTGACAGCTCAAAAATGACAAGCAACAAAAATTGGCTCTACAGCACAAAATTTGTTGATAAAAAAAACAAAATAGTCTTAGTAGAAATAATCTGGATTCATCTTAAGGGAAAATGAAAGAACAGAAATCGAAGTATTTGGAGGTATGTTATCTCTAGGAGTTTTTAAATAACGGGTTAGAAAATCATAGTAAAAGTAAAGGAAAGGCTTTTGAATAATTAATATATGCACTGTATGATACAGTTATTATGAGATGATTGAGATGACCTAGTAGAAAGGGGAAAAAAAATAAGAGCAAAAGAGTAAAAAGAATTGTTGGTCTAGGATCTTAGTGGAGGAGTTTCTCAGACAAGAATAAACACTTAGCCACAAACTGGAAGTTAGAACAAACAGGAGCAAGGAATATGCTTCGATATGACATGATGATCAGCGTACAATCATTTTACCCTAATGGTGCCGTTTGCAATGACTAAATGCAAGCTGAGACTGGCGTAGATCCTAGAAATTAAGAGAAAAAAAAGGAAATATTAAAGTGAGCTGGAAGTAGAAGACTGAAGGATGAAAAGTCTAGAAAGGGGAACAAGCATTGCTTACAATCCACTCGAGGCCCCCCGTGCCCCCGAAATGGGAGTGAAAACTAGAAATTTTATTTTGGTGAGAGTCGTAATCAGACTTCACTACCATTTTGAAAAATAACTATTAATGGCTCAAAAATGAAAAATAATGACAATTGATCATTGGATTTAGCATCACAAAATTTATTGATGAATAAATAATGATAAATAAAATAACAATTTTTTTTTTATTGTAGAGCTAAGAAAGAGAGATGATAACAAGGTGAAGCAAGATTCCAGATGAAAAAACTCAACCTAAGATATTCTCTTGGCCAAATAATTTAGGATCAGGATATGGAAAAATGAATGGTTCAAAGGTTAAGAGCACTTACTGCTCTTGCAGAGGTTTAATTCCCAGAACTTACATGGTGGCTCACAACCATGTGCAACTCCAGTTCTAAGGAAGCTGATGCCTTCTATTGATTTCTGTGAGCTTCTTGCATACCTGTGGTGCACATACCTATTCAGGCACACACAAACATATGCATAAAACCTTTAAAAAAATGTATGGTCAGTTGTGACTTTAAACTGACTCCTATATATTTGACAGACACCTCATCCTCTGTCCTCTTAGACTTACTTTAGTAGAATAGAAAAGACGTACATATCATAAAGTAAGAATAAATGTCATAAGCAAAGTACAAAGAAACTATTGTAGAATTTGAAGAGCAAAATGTTACTTGTTCCTAGGGAATTTTGGCAAAGGAACAGAAGAGAAAGAGACCATTATATTGAGGGATCCCATACTCAAAGCAAGGGACCCAAAGAAAAATGATTATATATTTGTTGGTTTTTTTTATTTTTGTTTATCCGCATAAAATACAGTTACATGTTCTAGAGCATATTATCTGGAGTACTTCCTAATAGAATAATATCATCTAATTGATTAATGGTTGTAATTGTCAAATAGAGAGATTGTTAATGCTCTAGTCATGTTATTTAAACATGAGTTACATTGGTCAAATTGTTACCTACCCAGAATCTAATCCCTCCAGTTCTATCACTTCACTTCCATTGACCTTTCATTCCATGCTCTCAGGTTTTATGACCCCCAATTCTACGACCTCGGGTTCTACTATGTCAGTTAATATGGCTCAATTTTTGATGTTAGTAGCTAAGGTCTGTTTTGTGTGAGCTTGTGTTCTATGACTTTATTTTCTACATCAGTTTCTATGTCACAGGTTCTGTGTCCTTCATGTCTATGACCTAAATTTGTTTGTCATTGTTTTCTGGGACCTCTTTTTCTCTGATATCAACTTCTACTACCTCCTTTGATATCACATTTGTACCTATTGCCTGAATCTCAGTGGACACAATTTCTATGGTAATTTGTGTGGCTGCAAGTTTGTGGTTGCTGTCTTTATGAGTGCATTTTCTCTGGCCTCATTTTAGTATCTTGTTTCCTATGAATGCCGATTATGCACATTCTGGCTCAGTGGTTTGCAGTCTATTATCTTTGTATACGCCAGCTTACTTTCTATCCAACCAGCTTCTATACTCTCATTTCCTAGGATCTGATATTCTCTTATGTCAGATTTCTACATTTTCTGTTTTTGTTGCTTCATTTCACATATCCTCAATTTTTCTGATCTACATGTGCATCTTTACTCTTTGTATTTCAGTTTCTTTTACCTCAGTCACTCTGCTTTTAATGGTTTAGATCTTAGCATGTGTGATCATCAGTATTCTGATTTCAGTGTTTGTCAACTGAAAGTTCACAAATTCCATTACTACGACCTCTGTCTCTTTGAATAATTGAATTAATTACTGTCCACATTCTGTTTTGAAATAAGCTTTTCATTAAATTTGAGGTTCCCTGATTTTCTTTTTGGCTAATTGGCTAACAAGTTCCCAGAACCCTTCTGTCTTCATCCCCATAGTGTTGGAAGTATTGTATTTACATCTGCCCTTTTCTTTTGGAAGAGGGTTTGAGGATACTAAACACAATATTCTGTTAAACTCGGAAGTACATTGTTAGCCAATCTGCCTCCTCAGTTCTATTACTTTATTTTATTTATTTATTTATTTATTTATTTATTTATTTATTTATTTACTCGTTTTACATCCTTCTGATTGTCCCTCCTCCCCATCGCATCCTACCTCAATCCACCCTTAATCCTTCCTTTCTTCTCCTCTGAGGGTGTGAGGGTCACTGTGGATATCCCACTTATGCTGTTACAATAAGTCTCTGCAGGGATAGGTGCATCTTCTACTGAGGCCAGACAAGGCCGTTCAGCTATAAGAACATATCCTGCAGACACACAATACCTTTTGGGATAGCCCCTGTCTCAGTTGTTTAGGATCTACATGAAGACCAAGGTGCACATAAGCTCCATATACTAAGAGAGTACTAGATTCAGACTGTGTATGCTCTTCGGTTGGTGGATCAGTTTCTGATAGTCCCAAGGGTTCCTGTTAGTTGGTTCAGTTGGTCTGCCTGTAGAGTTCCTATCCCCTTCATGACCAGTAATCCTTCTCCCTATGCTTCCATAATAGTCTCTAATCTCTATCCACTGTTTGACTGTGGATGTCTGTATCAGCTGCTTGGAGGAGCTTCTCAGGGGACAGCCATGCTAGACTCATGTATACAAGCATAATCCAGTATCATTAATAGTGTCAGGTGTTCATGCTTGCTCACTGGATGGGCCTCAACTCATGTCAATTATTGGCTGGCCATTCCCTCGGTCTTTGCGCCATTCCCCATCCCTGCATTTCTTGTAGACAAGTTAAATTTGTGTAGAAAGTTTTGTATGTTGTTTGGTGTGCCTCTTACTACACTGGGGTTCTTGTCTGGCTACAGCAGGTTGCTCTTCAGGTTCCATATTCCGTGGGTTGTACATCATTTTAAATGATCTCAGGTACTGTGTTCTCAGTTTTTATAATCTCATTTTTGTCAAATCATGGTCTATGACTTCAATTTATTCTACCTATGATTCTATCTTCATAATATGCATGGTCTTGTGCTGGGGTCAGCCTCAATGTGAGTCAGGGGCCATCGTGGACTAGGGATATCTGGTAGAGGAATAGGAAAACACATCAATTGAGAAAACTGACAGTCTTGTTCATTTCCATGAGAGCTTTCTGAACTCAGGATTCAGAATGCCCATGTAGACTTGACTCAGCCCCAGTTTTTTTATTGAAATCATACAAGGATGTAGGGTCACAGAGTTCATAGGGGGTATATATTTTTCTGTGCCAGTATTTTCTTTGATACAGAGTAGTAGAGATTTAGAACAGAAAAAAAGGAACTATAAAATCTCAAACATAAAAGTTTTGTAGCAAGCACAATTTTTTTTATAGCTCCCAGCTACCAGTCTCTAGTGAGGTTGGAGGGCAGCAGTATTGTAGTTACAAAGTCAATGTCTTTCACATATGTGTGAGACAGTATTGTTTCATAAAATGGGAAACTTGAGGTCACGCCGCTAACCCTGCAGTCATTGGATCTCCAGTCCGGGTCAAACATCCAGAACCTCATCTGTCTGTCTACAAGAACTTTCTCATTTAACCTATATGGAGAATTCCAAGGGTGCTGTCACCATCATCCATGAACCCAAGGAACCCGTTGCTCACTCTCTGGGATATATCAATGTAATTCCATACATTGTAAGTCACACAATGTAACTCCATCCTTAGTTTTGCAATACAAATGTCCTGTTTTTAGTATGCAGAATTGAGACTAAGACTGGGGAACAGCTGCAGATTTATTCAGCTCAGCTCATGGGGCTACGTTACTTTCACTTCCACCTTGAGCAAGTGATCGTACCATCTATTTCTCTTGACTTTTTGATCAGCTTTTACTTTAATATTCTCGGTAACATCTAGTTCCTGGATAACAAGGAGGTTCCTACTAGGCCTTGTCAGGTTCACAAATACTGGTTTAATCAAGGAAGAAGGAAAGAGAAGGAACAGTAAATATATATGGAGAATGATAAGTGCTAAGAATATTTACAGAAATGACATCACAAGATACTTGTGCCAAAGAAGCAGTCCTTGGGGCCTCTCAGTCCTCATACTGGGGCTCACAAGAGGCCATAGCCTTACATGCTGAAACACAGTGCATCTTTGTTTTTTCCTTGTCATCAGGGGTCCCAGGCATCTCGAGCTTAATGGGGGCTGTCACCGACAGGTTTGTGTTCTAGGGACTATGTTTCTAGAACTCAGATTCCATTATTTTAGTTCCTATAGCCTCATTTTTGTACTATCTCAGTGTCTATGACTTCATTTTCTACAGTATCATTTTCTTCATGCTAGATTTTAGCACTTTGTAGTGCAGTCAACTGAGTGCTGTGACCTCAATGGATAAAACACCAATGCTTGAATTTTCTTTTATCTTAGTTACTGTGGCCTCAGGTTTGTATGTTATGTAATGAGTTTGTAGGTCATCAGTTTCTATCAATTCCATTTTAATGACTTCAAACACCATGGCCTTAGTTTCTTTAGGCTCAGTTTGTAAAACCGTTGATTCTCTGGATATATTTTATTCATTTGTAATTTATATTACTTATATGACACTTTTATATAATATGTTTGATCATATTCCCTCTTTCTCAACTTCTTCAAGATTCAGTACCCTTTCCCACATGCCCAATTTTTTGTCGTTATTCTATTCAAATCTATCACATCCTGCTGCTTCTGTCCATATGGTCTTAAATATATGACCTCCCATTGAAACATGTTCAACTTATCTAAGGCCACTGTCATAATGCAAACTGACACTTTCCTTGTCCAGCAGCTAGCAATTGCCAATAGCTCCTTAGAGAGGTGTGCTATTCATTTCATTGCTTATCTCACCAATCTGTTCTCAGACTGTGCATTTATCTCATGAGTGCTATATCTACTGCTAAGAATTTACATGTGACTCTGCCCTGATATGTCAACCCCTGCTTTTAAAATTGTTCTGTCCCATCTTCTCCTATGATTCCTGATCCATGGAAGCAGGGAGTATGTATTAATTAGGGTTACTATTGATGTGATGAAATATCCTGATTAAAGGCAACATGGGAAGAAAAGGGTTTATTCACAGTTTCTTATAGTTGTTTATCATCAAAAACAGTGAAGACATGCATTCACATATGGCAAGAACCTGAAAGCACCAACTGATATAAAGACCATGGAGGGGTATTAATTATTTGTTTGATTCTTATGATTTGCTCAGCTTACATTTATCTATCTATCTAGCTTGCCTGTCTATCATCTATCTATCATCTATTTATCTATCTATCTATCTATCATCTATCTATCTGTCTATCTGTCTATCTCTCTATATATGTATATATAATATGCATTATATAATGATATATTATATATACACATAATATATGTGTATATTATATATTATATAAATGATATATTATATATACATATATATTATCTATTATTTGCTCTTTTTTTATACTTACATCTGACTGCAATTTCTCCTAACTCCACAACTTCCTGTATCCTTGTATACCTCTCATCTTTCCTAGATCTATTTTCTTTTGTTTCGATTGAGAAAAAAGTAGATCTCACAGGAATATCAACCAAGCACAGCATAACAAGCTTCAAGAAGAGTAGGCACAAATCCTCCTCTCAAGGCTGGAAAAGGTAACTAAGTGGGAAGAAAAACTTTCCAAGAACATAGCCTGTTGTACTACCAAACCACAGAACCCAGGACTATCACCCCAGGAATGACACCACATACAATCCTATAATTAGAAAATTCCTTCCTATAGCCCAATATTATAGAGACATTTTCTCAATTGATGTTCCCTCCTCTGATGATTCTAGCTGTGTCAAGTTGAAATTAAAAAAAAATGGCCACTAGAAAATATAATACAGATATCCTATTAATGGCTGGGGATTTTACAGTCCTTTGGTGTTTATATCTTGACCAGTTGTGGAAATCTGTGTTAATCATCATTTACTGGAACTAATGAGGACTTTCCAATGAGGTTTGAGAGGTTCATTAATCTATGAAAATAACAATAAACAATTAAGTGTTTCCACTTGGTGCCAAGATTTTTCATTTGTTCCACCAGCATCTAGCCCCATTAACTTCACAGACACCATCAACTACTCCTCTACTCAAAGGATATACAAGATGAGAAAGAAATTAGGAAAATAACACCCTTAACAACAGTCACAAATTAGGGTTGGGGTTAGGGCTAGGGTTAGGATTAGGGTTAGGGTTAGGGTTAGGGTTAGGGTTAGGGTTAGAGTTAGGGTTAGGGTTCAATACCTTGGTGTGACTCTAACCAAGCAAGTGAAAGATCTGTACGACAAGAACATCAAGTCTGTGAAGAAAGAAGTTGAAGATGATATCTGAAGATAGAAAGATCCCCATGCTCATGGATTAGCAGGATTAATATAGGGAAAATGACCATCTTGCCAAAAGCAATATACAGATTCAATCCAATGCATATCAAAATTCCAACTCATTTGTTCATAAATTTGGAAAGAGCAATTCTCAGATTCATTTGAAATAACAAAAAACCCATGATAGCAAAAACTATTCTCAACAATAAAAGAATTTCTGGAGGAATCACCATCCCTGACCTTAAGCTGTACTACAGAGTAATAGTGATAAAAACTACATGCTATTGGTACAGTGACAGGCAGGTAGATCCATGGAATGGAACTGAAGACCCAGAAATGAACCCATACACCTATGGTCACTTGATCTTTGACAAAGGAGGTGAAGGAGGGATCAGAAGTGTTGGGAGAAGGATGGAAGGAGAAATTCTGGGAAGAGACAAATGGAATCAGTGAGATGCATCTCTGGGATTAGTTAGAAATATAGACTAAAGGAAACTACCAGAAATATACGAGGGTGACTGTAGCTGAAACTTCAAGCCATGGGGAACATGAACTTAAAGTGGCATTCTCCTTTAACCAGAAAAGACTTCCAGAGGAGGTACTGGGACAAAATGCAACCACCAAACATTCGACTCACAATTTGCATTGCTTACAAGATGAGCAGGGGCAAAGATGAATAAGAAATTGAGAGAAGGACCACCCATTGACTGGCCCATTTTTAGACCTTTGCCTTGAGAAAGAGCATACCCATGACACTATTAATGATATCCTGCTATTCTTGTAGAAAGGTGCCTAACATATATGTCCTCTGATACAATTTACCTAGAAACTGGTAGAAACAGATGCAGAGATACCCAGTCAAATGTTAGGCAAAGTTTGGGAAATTATATGGAAGCAGAGGGGGATGGAAGGGTCAAGAGAGTGTCTTCCAGTCGGGGCCGAGCTAGTTGCTGGATTTGTTGAAGGACATCGGCTGCGGATTGAAGTCATGGCTGGTGCAGACAGTGATGGCCAATTCCAGTTCACTGGTATTAAAAAATATTTCAACTCTCATACCCTCACAGGTAGAATGAATTGTGTCATGACCACATACGGAGGCATTGCTTTTTTGGTTTTATACTTCAAGTTAAGGCCTAAAAAAACTCCAGCTGTGAAAGTAACATTATTGGATTTTGAAATGTCTGACCTCACCTGTTAAGTCCCATGTCTGAAGAAGCTGATGTGAACTCATCATGTAATACTCAATTTGTACAATAAATTATGAACCTGGAAAAAAGAAAAGAAAACTTACAGAATCAACTAACCTGGGACCATAGAGGCCCAGAGAGACTGAAGCACCAAGCAGACACCACGCATGGAAAGGGCCTAAGCCCTCATCACATATGTAACAGTTGTGTTGCTGGGTCTGCATGTAGTACTTCCAATAGCAAAAGCAAGGGCTGTATCTGAGTCTGTTCCCCACCTTTAGATCCCTTCCTGCTAACTGAGTTATGCTTTACTAAAATAAGAGAGTATGCACTTAGTCTTCCTGCAACTATATGTGCCAAAGAGGGGTGATAACCATGAGAACCCTTCCCTTTTCTTAGGAAAAAAGGAAGATTGGAGCATGGGGGTAGGGGAAAGGAGAAGGAGTGACTGGTAGGAGAGAAATGAAGGGAAATGCAATTCAGGTGTAAAGTAAGTAAGTAAATTAAAAAATACATAAATAATAAAGAGGCAAAAAAATAGCATTTCCTCACTCCATCTGTGATGTCAGTTCTTCTCTAATACCAAAGATCATTTAATACATATGCAAACAGAAAACAGCTTTGGAAAATTCCAATGAGAATTCAGCATAGTAGTTCTAGAGTATGTAGTACTGTAGGGAACATAACAAAACATAATAAAACTGATGTACAACAAACCCACAAAATAAGATTCTAAACAGGAAGAAGCTTGAAGGAATCCCACTAAAATCAAGAACAGGAAAGGAATATTTGTTATCCCCAGTGTTTGAAGTACTAGGTAGAGAAATAAGACCAATGAGGAAAGTTAATGGATATATATAGGAAAAAAAAAGGTATCAAACTATTCTTATTTTCACATTATATGATACTAAACACTAGGGATTCTAAAATTTCTACCATAAAACTATCAATGATAAACAAATTCAGCAATGTGGCAAATTAAAAGAATCAACTTACACGCTAATGGCTTTCCTACATATCACCATCAACCTTATCAGGAAAGAAAAGATGTACATACTCCTTTTCAACTATCCTGTGTGAAGTAAAACATCTAGAAAGCAACCTATCCAAATAAGTGAAGAACCTTTACAAAAAAATGTTAAATCTCTGAAGAAAGAGACAAAGGCATTAGGAAGCGTAACAATATCATATGATCATAAATTAAGAAAATCAGCAATATGAAAATGACTATTTTTGAAAAAACTATTTACAGATACTATGTAATCTCACTCAAAATACCCTTTTCATCCTTCACTAAAATAAAAGTAACTATTCACGCCAATGGAAACACTGGATAGCCAAAACAAACCTCAACAAGTGACAAAATGCTAGACTCATTGCTGTTCCAGATCTTACGGTACATAAACCGTAGTAATACAATCCATATTATATTGACACAAACCAGATATGCAAACCAGTGAAGTAAAATGTCATCCCAAACATAAGTACATGTAAATTCAACTACTTAATATTTGAAAACAATTCCAAAAACATAAACTGGGGTAAAAAAAAAAAAAGGGTTTCTTTAACAAGTAATGCTTGAACACTTGAATTTCCGCATGCAGAAGAATGAAGTTAGTGTTTATCTCCTACAGTAAAAATTACCTCCAAATGGACCAAGTTTCTAAACATGAAGCCTAAAGCACTAGAACTGCTTAAAAAAATAGACAAAGGCAGTTCTGAACCTGAAGTAGGTGAAGAAAAGGAATTTCAGAGTAGGACTTCCTTTGCCTAGGAATCACAGTCAGCAACTGACAAGTGGAATTTCATACAAGCTTCTGCACAGCTTCAAAGAATCAACCACATGAAGAGGAAACCCACAGAATAAGAGATAACCTTTGTTATATATATGCAGAAATTATAAAGAATTAAAAAAACAAAAAAGTAAAAAGAAAATATAAAATATAAAACAACATAAACCCAAGCAAGCAAATTAATAGTTAAAAATTGAGGCATAGAATTTGTATAGAGAGTGCACAAAAGATAAATGAATGAATGAATAAATAAACAAACAAACCAACAATAAGAAGTATCTCATAAAATCTTTCATCATCACCACAAGATAAGGAAATGTAAATCAAAACAATGTGGAAATTTCATATAATCCCACTTGGAAAGAAAAAGATTACCTAAAACAAATGCCAGAAGACGTGTAACAAAAAGGGAAACCTTGACCACTGTTGGTGGGTTTGCAAACTCACACAGTCACTTTGGAAATCAGGATGGAGAATTCTAAACTAGCTAAATATTAGTCCACCATATGATCCAGCTATATTAGGCCTTCACAAATGTCCAAAGGACTCAACATCCTACCCTAGAGATCCTTGCTTAGCAATCTTCATTCCTGCTTTATTTACAGTATATAGGAAACGAAAAGAGCCTAAGTATTCCTGCTTCTGATAATGAGATAATTAAAAATGTGGTCCACATACTGAAGTGGAAACTTAAGGGTTCCTTGGACGGTGTTTTGCTGGGGCCAACAAGTGAAGGAATGTTCAGCTGAAGTGGCCACAGGTGAAACCCTAATGCAGACTCATACAGTAATGATTCACTGGAACACAGCAGAGAGAATGCTCTGCTAAGGTGAGCACGTGAAAGAGCACGTGATGAAGGCTTCTTTGCTGACTACACACATGTATTGGTCGACCTCCATAGAAATGCCACAAACTACTTATGGTGAGGATGTGCTGCAGTTTCTTTATGCTTCCGCGGACTCTGGGTGACTGGCACTGTGGTTTCAGCTGTGACAGATGCACATGCCGAGGCAAGAGCCTTGGAGGACACACGATGTTTGGTGGACGTAAACAGGACTTGGTGGACAGTGATGGAGGCTGAGCTAAGCTTGCTGGTACAGTCAGTTCTGAGACTAAAGGTAAGTTTATTTTTTCCCAATCTGCTTTTGTACCATTTTAATTACACATAATCAATAAGAGCAAACAGTACAATAAGTCCAAATAGTCAAGGAACAAACAAGGCAATAAGCGAAGTCCTGTGATCACTCCCGTGACGGCTGAGTCTAAGCGCCTCCTTGTCCAAGACCAAAATCAGATTCTTGTCTGAAGCCCACTTCTTTTGTTCCACCCTAAAATTAAGATTCCTGCTAGAACTTACGGCCCTGTTCTAGCCTAAGATGAGATTCCTGCTTGAGTTTACTTCTTTGCCATGGCCTAATATCAGATTCCTGCCTGAAGCCTATTTCCTTGTGCTTGGTCAATGTCAGATTCCTGTCAAGTAGCCCCCAAAGCTCCCCACATCTTTCTTGATGATTTGTTTTTGACTCATTAAGCACTGAGTCATTTAATCTCTGAGAATCTTATACTTACCAGAGATATGTTGCTAGGTTATTTACCACTGTTTCATAATATTCAGAGAAGATAATCAGGGTTATTCTAGTCCTTCTGAATTTGTCAAGATCTGTTCTGTGTCCCAGGATATACTATATTTTATAAAGCCTTTTTGTGATGTTGACTATAACATGCAATCTTTTGTGTTTGACAAAATATTTTGCAAACACCAGTTAAGCCCATGTGGTGAATAATGTAACTTATTTCTGAAGATTATCTGTTTATACTTTGTCAAAATGAAAGTTTGTTGAAGAAATTGAGGTATTTAAACTATCTCTTATAAATTGATTGAGGTTAATCTGTATCTTAAATTTCAATAATATTTGTTTTTGTAAATTTGGGTACATCAGAGTTTGGTTCATATATGTTTAGGATATTAATATCTTAAAGCTAAGATGTATTTCTTGTAAAGGGCAGATGTTAGTTACTGAAATGAAAACCTCTTCCTTGAGGACTAGCTTCCATGGGACTAAAGGGCACTATGCAGCTAAAGGGCACCATGCAATCTCCAAGGCAAAGGATAAATCAAAATTCATACACAGCAATGATGCCTGCGAAATGTATGACAAGCATAATACAATACCCCTAATGTATTTAATGGCATGCATGATATAAAGCTAACTAACAACTTTCCGATTGCACTTACGGCCTGCTCAACATGAATCACTTATGAAGCATGCTTAATGCTGGGGGGAGAAAATTTTCTGTAGCTGTTGAGTAATGGATCCTTTAGAAAACTGTATTATTTGCATTAAACCATCCCAATCCTTAAACTTTTTTCTGAATATATATTCTATACCCATATAAATATATGTTTCACTCCTGTGCAAAGAGATGTCTACTTGTACCAGATGAAGATGGTTACAGAGAACCACAGCTGAACAGAATGCACAGATCACATGAGAGCTTACTACCATGACCAAGTACTATAACTGCGACACAACTCCTCCTTCTGAGGCTTCTGGAACAGAGTGAAAAAGGGAAAAAAATCTTAAGAGCTAGAAGTAATAGATTCCTTCTTCTAGAGCTGCCAAATAAGCTACACTAATAAACTATCATCAACATAGCTGCCTAAACAACACCACCACACAATTTTTCTATATGTATATAGCAAATAAAATAGCAACTCTATTCCTTCACATTACAAAAATCTAATAAGACAGACATTTAAAGAAAACTTGAAAAGTTCAGGGAATTAATGCTCACAACTTAATAGATACAATCCACTGAAACACAATGTGGCACAGATGAATTTTCTTGATATTATTTTGAAGAACCCAAAAGAGACATAAATATGTATTTTCGTACATGCATGTGGGTGTGTACATTTGTGAGTCTGTGTGTGTCTTTGTGTGTGTGTGTGTGTGTGTGTTTAATATACCAAATGCAAAATAAAATTATTGTGGCAGCAATTTGACTTTTTGCTAAGGCAAAGTTGGGGTGAAATTGATAGAATGTAGAATATAAAACTTTATCGATTTCAAAATGACTAAATTTTTAAACCTTTTTTATTTTATGAATGTTTATATTAAAAACATTGAAAATCATACACTCATCATACACTAAAATAAACCAGATTCAAATTTGAAGAAGACAAAAATAACACTTTCTACATTGATATAGATATTTTATGTTTTGATGCTGTTGCACTGATTTGTATATTTGGTTAAAAATCTCAAGATATAAAATCAACATTAGTGTTTTTATGTGAATTATACCTAAATTCAATCACATTCTCCATATGTATAGATCATTGCACTATATATACATCATATATAATATATAGCATATACAACTATATAATACATAATTACTAATTGTATATATGCTATATATAAGCATTTATATATTTGTTTCATATCAATGTGATATATTAAGTTCTTGAACTAGAATATGCTATCTTGAAGGAAAACTAAATGAATTATAATCAGAGATTATTTCTTTAAATTAAACAAACACTACCACCACTACCACCACCACCATAAAAAGAAGAACAACAAACCTTGAATTTCCTCATTATACTATTCACAGACCAAAATTTAGGTGCATGACATGTTCAGAGATATACTAAAAATTGGATAAAATTTCATCACAAGTGGAGAAAACTGAGTAGATAATTTCTTGAATATTTCATAAAAATAAAACAAAGTAAGCTAACAAAATGTAAATAAAGTAAAGAAGCAAATAAATATCATAAGAATAACCAAGACATAAAGTAGCGTACAGTGTACAACAAAGATTATGAGTATGTTATATACACAAGTATATACATAAAATTTATATTGACTTAAATATCCAATTTTTAATAAAAAAGAATTAACATTCAGTTATATGAAATAATATAAAAACTGGCCAAATATACTATAGACGTTTTTATATGTTCTGAAAATTCAGTGATACATTAATGTACTAATTCAAGAACTAGTTTTTATTACCAATGCTTATAATGTCTAAAAAATTAGGACATAGAAGGCTCCATAAAGAGGTTTCTACTTCTTCCTTAGTTGAGTCTACATGATGGTGTGTCTAATATGTAGTTAATTTAGCTTGAGTTTTCTAAAATTTCAAGAATATTTCAAAGCATTCCTAGGTGCAACAAAATAGATCAGTAATTGGTGTGGAAATTCAGTGTCAATGATGGAAACATGGATGTCCTTATATAAGAGATAATGGTAACAATACTGCCTCTGGCACTGTAATAGGTTTTTATAGTTGGCATTTGATGATAGTTATGCACAACCTTTTCATTTTCTTTTGTATCCTTCATCATTATGGAATTGAATTTTAAAATAAATTCTTAGGCATAAGTTATCAAGTTTTTATGTTTCTTGGCAGTTATTCTAGCTCTGGGCTGGAATTCAAAGATTCATTCCTCAATAGTAAAGAGTAATGTTTCAAAAGCACTGTCATACATGTCAAATAACTGTTATATTTGTCTCCAGTGGTCTTATGCCAAAGTAGCAGATGATGTACTTACAATTCTAAATACCAACAATTTAAAATTCTCATTATAATTGTTCCTAATCAATAATCTCAACATTATTTGGTTGATGATTTTAATTATTAAAATAAGATGGAATTGTATCAGTAACATAGTTATTTTTCACAAGTTATGTAGCTGTACTTAATTTTAATATTAAATAATTTTCTACTAAATCTGTGGTCTCTCTAAATTATTCAATATTATAAATGACAGAATATCTACTTTGAATTCTGTGACACATTATATGCGTATCAAGTGAAATTTTGCTTTAAAAATCTACTCATTCTATTGATTGCAATATTATTCCTTGAAGAATAACCATCATTGTGTAAATTTGCTAGGTAAAGGTACCTTATGACCTGTTTTTATAAAAGAGTATATCTTCTACTATATTTTATAGAAAAATTCATAAAATGATAAGCATTTTATCAATTTAGCATTAAGAAATGAAAAATACTTCCCCTGGGGTAATTTAAAACATGAATAAGGTCAAAGTTGAATCTTTCCCTCTCCTTTTGTCTTCTGGCTTTTTCTAATATATAGTTTTAATCGGTATTTATTAAACAGCATAGAAATAATAGTATGGGGAAGGAACAAGGAATTCTCTTCTCTGGAAATTTTTAACAGAATGTTATAAGAGAAGTAGCTATCATACTGACCTCAACTGACCTAGACTAGCTCATGAATCCATACCCTTATGCAATCTTCTATACACATATGTTGCTTTCAAAATTATGGGATATTTATTGCTTTTACCTTTTTGGCAGTTTTCAGCAAATGAGTAACCACAACAACACAACACACACACACACACACACACACACACACACACACACACAAACATGAAATCAATTTAGGGGGCATGGAAGAGTAGAGAATTTAAGCTATTTATCAGTTGCAATTCTAAAAGCTTATTAGATGGGAAGTCCAAGGCATAGTATGGTTGGTCACATTAAGATGTTTCAATATTGTAATGGGATTCAAATATCATACCACAGAATAGCAGATTTACTACATCTGTAAATAATCCCAAGGCATATTCCTGACTTGCCAGTAAACTCTGTCAAAGTTCATTCACTTCAAAGGCAAAATATATTCTTTGCTGAAAATATACCCACAAATCAGCACAAGATAAGCAACTACAACCCCAGATTCCTTTAATGACTCCTAGGAACATGTGATACTAGAGAAAATAGTAGATAAAATTTTTCTTTTCATCTTGACTAAAGATTATTTAAAGTAAGACTTTTTTGAAATTTTTATTGGTTATTTTATTCATTTACATTACAAATGTGATCCCCCTTCCAGGATTCCATTCCCCAAATCCCCTATCTCATCCCCCTCCCCCAGATTCTATGAGAGTGCTCCTCACTCACACACCCACCCAGTCCTGCTCAACACCTTAGCATTCCCCCATACTAGGGCATGGGGCCTCCACAGGACCAAGGGGCCCCTCTCCCATTGATAAGGCATGAAGCCCAGCTGAAGCCATGGGTCCCTCCATGTGTGCTCTTTGGTTGGTGGTTTAGTCCTGCGGAACTCTGGGTTATCTGATTGGTTGACTGTTACAAGCCCCTTCAGGTACTTCAGTCCTTTCCCTAACTCCTCTATTGAGGTCCCATGCTCAGTCCAGTGGTTGGCTGCATGCATCCACATCTGTATTGGTCAGGATCTGGCAAATCCTCCAGGAGACAGCTATACCAAGCTCCTTTAAACAAGTGCTTCTTGGCATCAGGAGTAGTGTCTGGTTTGGTGTCTGAAGATGAGATGGATCCCTAGGTGAGGCAGTCTCTGGATGACTTTACCTTCAAAGTCTGCTCTACTGCTTGTCCCTGCTATTCATTTAGGCAGGAGTAATAAAAGATTATAATTTAAATATAATAAAAATGAGGCAGTAAGTGATAAAATTAAGTTTATTCGAGTCAAGGAAATAAGTTATTGTTTAAAGATATTTTTGGCTATTCTAGCTGCAACATTTGTTATTGCAAATGGTCACATTTGAAATCCTGTATAAAAGAGTTTTGCTATTCATTAAATCACATAATTGTGACATGAAAATATAATTTTAAAGGAAATTCTGGAAAGTGTTTTTGAATGAATATCTGGAATTTTCATCAGATTTTGAAATATGACATCCATGGACAAGATGTAAAACACAAAAAAGAATGTAAAGGATTCATTACAAAAGAACATATTTTGTATATGTATTTGACATAGATTTTGATAAATATGAAATTTACTTTCTTTTGCTTTGTTTGTTTGTTTTTTGTTTTTTGTTTTTTGCAAGACAGGGTTTCTCTGTATAGCCCTGGCTGTTCTGGAACTCACTCTGTAGACCAGGCTGGCCTTGAACTCAGAAATCTGCCTGCCTCTGCCTCCCAACTGCTGGGATTAAAGGCGTGCACCACCACAGCCTAGCTTTCTTTTGCTTTTTATTATATTTTTATTAGATATTTTCTTTCTTTAAATTTCAAATCTTATCCCATTTTTTGGTTTCCCTTCTGAAAGCCCCCTAGCCCCTTCTCCCTCCCCCTGCTCATCAACCCACCCACTCCCTCTTCCTGATCCTGGCATTCCCTACATTGAGGCATAAAACCTTCACAGGACCAAGGGACTCTCCTCCCTTGATGACAGACAAGGCCGTCCTCTGCTACATATGTAGCTGGAGTCATGAATCCCTCCATGTGTACTCTTAGGTTGGTGGTTTAGTCCCTGGGAGCTCTAGGGATTCTGGTTGGTTCATATTCTTGTTCCTAGTTTGGGGCTGAAAACTCCTTCAACTACTTAGGTCTTTTCTCTAGTTCCTCACTTGTGGATCTTGTACTAAGTCCAATGGTTGGCTGAGAGCATCCAACTCTATATTTATCAGGTACTGCTAGAGCCCCTCAGGAGATAGATATATCAGGTTCCTGTCAGAAAGCACGTATTAACATCCAAAATAGTGTCTGGGTTTGGTGACAGTGTATGGGATGGATCCCCAGGTGGAGTATTCTCTGGATTCCCTTTACTTCAGAATCTGCTCCACACTTTTTCTCTGTAACTCCTCCCATGCGTATTTTGTTCCCCTTTCTAAGAAGGGCTGGAGTATTCACATTTTGGTCATTCTTCTTCAGATTCATGTGATATGTAAATTGAATGTTAGGAAACCTAGCTTCTGGGCTAATATCCACTTAACAGTGACTGCATACTATGTGCGTTCCTTTGTGATTGGGTTACCATACTCAGGATGATATTTTCTAGTTTCATCCATTTCCCCAAGAATTTCATAAATTCATTGTTTTTAATAGCTGAGTAGTTGTCCATTGTGTAGATGTACCACATTTTATGTATCCATTCCTCTGTTGAAGGACATCTGGGATCTTTCCAGCTACTGGCTATTATAAATAAGACTGCGATGAACATAGTGGAACATGTGTCCTTATTGTAAGTTGGAGCAGCTTCTGGCTATATGCTCAGGAGTGATATTGCTGGGTCCTCAGGTATTACTATGTACAGTTTTCTAAGGAACCACCATATTGATTTCCAGAGTGATTGTACCAGCTTGCAATCCCACCAGCAATGGAGAAAAGTTCTGCTTTCCCCACATCCTCACCAGCAGCTGCTGTTACCTGAGTTTTTGATCTGACACCATTCTGACTGGAATGTATGAGATGGAAGCTCAAGTTTGTTTTGATTTGTATTTCCCTGATGACTAAGGATGTTGAACATTTCTTTAGATGCTTCTTAGCCATTCATCATTCCTCAGTTGAGAATTCTTTGTTTAGCTCTGTACCCCATTTCATAGGGTTACTTGGTTCTCTGGAGTCTAATTTCTTGTATTATTTGTATATATTGGATATTAGCCCTCTAACAGATGTAGGGTTGGTAGAGATCTTTTCCCAATCTGTTGGTTCCCTTTTTCTCATATTGACAGTGTCCTTTGCCTTACAAAAGCTTGCAATTTTATGAGGTCCCATTTGTCAATTCTTGATCTTAGAGCATATGCTATTTGTGCTCTGTTCAGGAAAATTTTCATTGTACCCATATGCTAGAGCCTATTAGCCACTTTCTTTTATTTGGATGTCCTTGATCCACTTGGACTTGAGCTTTGTACAAGGAGATAAGAATGGATCAATTTGCATTCTTCTACATGCTAACCTCCAGTTGAACCAGCACCCTTTGTTGAAAAAGCTGTCTTTTTTCCACTGGATGGCTTTAGATCTTTTGTCAAAGATCAAGTGACCATAGGTATGTAGGTTCATTTCTGAGTCTTCAATTCTATTCCATTGATCTACTTGCCATTCACTGTACCAATACCATGTAGTTTTTATCACAATTGCTAAGTAGTACAGCTTGAGGACAGGGATGGTGATTCTACCCGAAGTTCTTTTATTGTTGAGAATAGTTTTTGCTATCCTAGGTATTTTCTTATTTTGGATGAATTTGCAGATTTTTTCTTACTCTAAGAAGAACTGAGTTGTAAATTTGATGGGGATAGCATTGAATCTGTAGACTGCTTTCATCAATATGGCAATTTTTACTCTATTAATTCTGCCAATCTATGAGCATAGGAGATCTTTCCGTTTTCCGAGATCTTCTTTGATTTCTTTCTTTAGAGACTGGAAATTCTTCTGATATAGATCTTTCACTTGTTTAGGTAAAGTCACACCAAGGAATTTTATGTTTTTTGTGACTATTGTGAAGGGTGTTGTTTGCCTAATTTCTTTCTCAGTCTGTTTATCCTTTGAGAAGAGGAAGGCTACAGATTTGTTTGAGTTAATTTTATATCCAGCTACTTTGCTGAAGTTGTTTATCAAGTTTAGAAGTTCTCTGGTGGAATTTTAGGGTGACTTAAGTATACTATCATATCCTCTGCAAATAGTGATATTTTGACTTCTTCCTTTCCAATTTATATCCCTTTTATCTCTTTTTGTTTTCTAATTGCTGTGGCTAGGACTTCAAGTACTATATTGAATAGGTAGGGAGAGATTTATCATTGTCTAATCCCAGATTTTAGTGAGATTGCTTCAAGTTTCTCTCTGTTTAGTTTGTTGTTGGCTATTGGTTTGCTGTATATTGCTTTTACTATGTCTAGGTATAGGCCTTAAATTCCTGATCTTTCCAAGACTTTTAACCTGAAGAGATGTTGAATTTTGTCAAATGCTTTTTCACCATCTAATGAAATGATCATGTAGTTTTTTTCTTTGAGTATGTTTATGTAGTGGATTACATTGATGGATTCCCCTATATCGAACCATCCCTGAAGCCCTGGGATCATGAAGCCTACTTGATCATGATAAATAATTGCTTTGATGTGTTCTTGGATTTGGTTTATTAGAATTTAATTGAGTGTTTTTGTATCAATATTTATAAAGGAATTTGGTCCAAAGTTCTCTTTCTTTGTTGGGTCTTTGTGTGCTTTAGGTATCAGAATAATTGGGCATTATAGAATGAGTTGGGTAGAGTTCCTTCTGTTTCTATTTTGTGGAATTTTGTGGTGTATTGATATTAGGTCTTCTTTGAATTTCTGATCGAACTCTGCACTAAATCTGGTCCTGGACTTTTTTTTGGTTGGGAGACTATTAATGACTGCTTCTATTACTTTAGGGGTTATGGGACTATTTAGATCACATATTTGATCCTGATTTAGCTTTGGTACCTGATATCTGTCTAGAAAATTGTCTACTTCATTCAGATTTTCCAGTTTCATTGAATATAGGCTTTTGTAGTAGGTTCTCATGATTTTTTGGATTTCCTCAGTATCTGTTGTTATGTCTCCCTTTTCATTTCTGATCTTGTTAATTAGGATAATGTCTCTGTGCTCTTTGGTTAGTCTGGCTAAAGGTTTATCTGTCTTGTTGATTTTCTCAAAGAACCAGCTCCTGGTTTGGTTGATTCTTTGTATGGTTCTTTTTGTTTCTACTTTGTTGATTTCAGCCCTGAGTTTGATTATTTCCTGTCTTGACTCCACTTGGGTGAATTTGCTTCTCTTTGCTCTCGAGTTTTCATATGTGCTGTTAAACTGCTAGTGTATGCTCTCTCAAGTTTCTTTTTGGAGGCACTCAAAGCTATGAGTTGTATTCTTAGGACTGCTTTCATTGTGTCCCATAAGTTTCGGTATGTTGTAACTATATTTTCATTAAATTCTAAAAAGTCTTTAATTTCTTTCTTTATTTCTTCCTTGACCAAGTTATCATTGAGTAATGTTGTTCAGCTTTCATGTGCATGTGGAATTTCTGTTGTTTTTGTTGCTATTGAAGACCAGCCTTAATCTGTAGTGATCTGAGAGAATTATTTCAATC
>JADRCD010224979.1:5361-56257 GCA_019843815.1 Montemys delectorum | reverse complement strand
GTAACTAGTAACATTTGCTCATTGTCAAGTACACCCACTTGGCAAGAACATGACACATGACCAGCCTGTCAGTAAAAGTAAAGGTAGGGCCAGGCTGGCACTAAGGCTGGTTATATTTACATTGGCAGCAGAAGACAAACCAAAGGTAATGTAGCATATACATACCAAGATGAATACCATCAACACAGCGGGATCATTGCAGCAGTGGGCAGGGAGGCCTGTGGAGACAGTTCCACGGGGAAAATGCTTGCCCGGCAAGCGCAGAAGCTGACTTCAATCTCCACAATAGATTCTACATAAAAAGCTATCGGCTGAGAATATATACTGCTTTCACTGAAGACCTGAGTTTGGTCTTCAGTAGCCATGCTGGGTGTCTTAGTCGGGGTTCTCTAGAGTCACAGAACTTATGGTAGTCTCTATGTAGCAAAGGGATTTATTGATGACTTACAGTCTGTAGTCCAACTCCCAACAATCAACTCCCAACAACGGTCGGCAGCAGCTGTGAATGGAAGTCCAAGGATCCAGCAGTTGCTCAGTCCCACAAGGCAAGCAGGTGAAGCAGAGAGAGCCTTCCTTCTTCCAATGTCCTTATATAGGTCTCCAGCAAAAGGCGTAGCCCAGATTAAAGGTGTGTGCCACCACACCTTTAACCCCAAATGACCTTGCTTGAACTCGTAGATCTTCCAGTCTTAATCTTCTAAAGTTCATAGCCACTATGCCACCACACCTTTAATCCCAGATGATCTTAAACTCATAGAGCTTTTTATCTTAATCCTCTGGGATTCATAGCCACTGTTCCTCAAGGTCTCCATGCCAAGATTCAGGTCGGAAACTTATATCTCTCAGCCTTCGGATTAGGGCCACAGGTGAGCCTTCTGATTCTGGATTATAGTTCATTTCAGATGTAGTCACGTTGACAACCAGGAATAGCCACTACACTGGGTAATTTCTGGCCTTGGACCAAGCAGTCTGGAGGGACAAAGCCTGCTAGTCAGTGAAGTCACAATCTAAGGACATTCTGAGAAGACGCAGAGGAAAGAAGTGTCCTGAGGAGGCTGACTGAGATTAGATTCTACACATGATACTATTAGCCCAAGAAACAAAGGTTCCTGAGAGTGAGCTCCCCACAGCAAGATCTGACCTTGGCTCCCAGCTGTGGGAAGGAGCCTGTCTGTATTTTAGGGTAAGTACCTGCAAAGACCGGTCTGCTTGAGGGATCATTGTTCCCACAGTAACTGGCTAGCCAAGAGGTACATTTTGGGTGTGCTTTACAGTGATCATGTTGAGCCACCTTTTAAGGAGATGCAGACTGAGTATTGGGGTTACCCACAGGAACACTTGAACCTGTAAAGCAGCTCTCCAATAATCCCCTGGAGATAGGGCTATGGCTCATGGCTGCCAGTGGTTCTCCTATGGAGTCAGCATGGCTACAGGAGACACCAGCACTGCCACTGCAGTGACGATCACCAGGGTCCGCTACACCCTGACCTTGCACCTTACTCTGGTTCTGCTCTGAACTTCCCCATAGTGACAAATGGAGAGGCCACCCCCAGAGGGGACCTGGTATGAACCTCTGAGACAGACACCACCACCTTAGCCTTCTCAGGCACCAAGGAGCAGAGGCCCCTCCCTGTCCCTTCTCCATTCTTGGAGACAGCTGCTTATCATGAGCACAGAATGCTGGTTAAGTGTATTGTGCCGACTCCCTCTCAGGGGTCAGACAGTACTGTCGGCTGTCCTTTTCTGGGTGGCTGAGATGCCCAGGGAGCAGTGGTTAGTCTTGAGGTCCCTGAGGAGGCAGGAATGGACTTGGTCTTTTTAAGTTCCATGTCTGCTTTTTGTTTGCTTGTTTTTGTTTTGTTTTGTTCTAAGCTACAAACACCATGACCATGTGAAAGTCAGGGAAGAAGGGGCCTTATTTGGCTTATACTTCCACATCACAGTCCATCAGTGAAAACAGTAAGGCGAAGAACTCAAACAGGGCAGGAACCTAGAGACCTAGAGGCAGGAGCTGATGGAGAGGCCACGGAGGGGTGCTGCTTACTAGATTGCTCCTCATGGCTTGCTCAGCCTTCATTCATATAGACTCAAAGACCACCAGCCCAGGGATGGTTCCACCTACAATAAGCTGGGTCCTCCCACATCAATCACTAATTAAGAAAATACCCCACAAGTATTTTCTCAATCGAGACTCCCTCCAGTGACTCTAGTTTCTGTTGAGTTGACATAAAATTAGCCAGCTCACCTAAACCCTTGTAGCTTGACACACAAAGGCATCACTGTTAAGCCACAACCTTTACTTTCTTATTCATCCCTGCGATCTCACATTAGTAGGAACATCACAATATAAAATATTCCAAATTAGGCCAGGTATGATGTTGAAAGACCCCCGTAGGGAGACCCTCGCTCAAGTCCCAGGAGAACGTGCACCCAAGGAAACACGAGAGACCATCTTGATGTAAACACACGAGGTAGTTTTAATATCGGAGCTCCGGGTGGACCCATATCTCACGCAGGAGACAGAGGGATCAACCTCGAGTCTCAGGGGTTAGGGGTTTTTATAGGAAGGAGGTCTAGAGGAACAAAGGAATTAGCATAGCAATACATAATTGGCTAATTCAAATCCAGCTAGAATACGTGAGGATCAGAGCACAGGGAAATTACTAAGGGTGGTATTGAGGCAGCAGGGCATCTGGCTGGCCTCCAACCATACCTCATCATTCAGTTGGGTCATCTTGCCCAGACAGGTCCCTGCTTGCCTGAGCCCACTCAGACATGTCCTATCTATCTCTTCTTGGCCTGCTAGTTCCCAGAATGTTCAACAGCTTGCTTGCTCATTCCCAGGCCTATGTGAGCAAGCTTGTGCTGGATTTTCAGACTTGTAATTCTTCTACCTGGTCAGCACAGGTCCTAAGCTTTAGTTATTCCTTTCAATGTCACATGCCTTTAATGCCAGCACTCAGGGGGCAGAGGCAGGCAGATCTTCGAGTTCCAGGACACCTTGGTTTTCAGAGTGAGTTCCAGGACAACCTACATAAAGAAACCCCGTCTTGGAGAAAGAAAAAAAAAAAGACCTTTAAACTTTAAAGTCTCTAAATTGCAGGCTTCTGTAAAATAAAAGATTAAATACTTTCTTACTTCAAGAGGGAAGAATCAAGGCACAGTCACAATCAAATCAAAATCAAACTCTAACTGTGTGAGCAACACAATGTCCAATGTCTGAGATTCATTCATGATTTGGGAGCCTTCAAAGGGCTTGTGTCACTTTCCTGGCTCCACCCCCTGTTGCACACACAGCTAATCTAAGCTCTGATAGGCTCCATCCCACCAATACTGCTGTTCTGGATGGTCACTCCACAGAATTGGCATCTCTAAAATTCTGAGGTCTTCTACAGATAGGCCATACTTTCACCAATAGCTCTCCTGAGCTCTCTTCGTGGTGCAAGGCCTCAACTTTTCTTCATGACTCCTTCAGTCTTGGGGCTTCCACCGCTACTCTGGCTACACCTTCACCAACAGCCTTTCCTGACCTCTCAGTGCCAAGCCTCAGCTGCTCTCCACGATCCCCTTCATGTTTTCAAAAAAGGTACCACCTGGTTGACTCTTTATGACTACCAAGCCCAGCTGCCAGCACAAAGCACAACCTAGCTGTCTCTGGAACACAGCTTCTGTGTGCTGATTCTCAGGAAGCACTTCCCAGATGCTGGCCTCTTCTTAATCACTGCTAATTTCTCAGCTCCAGCTAACCACCTACTAGTTGTCCCAGTAACACAAAGTTTTCATTTCAATGGGGTTGGTCTCTTGTTAATCATGGCTGACTCTCCAGCCCCAGCTGACCAGACACACAAAAGATCCTTCACATAAGAGGCCTAATATAGTCTTTGCTTCTTTCTGAAACAAGCCAGACTGCCATTTTAAAAGTTCTGTTTTCTGTGCACACCCTTGCTCTGAATAATGACATGCAGACCTTTATATTCATTCAAAGCTTCAGGTGCAATAGCTTAGGCAGATTCTGAGCTGTTCTAACCCAACAATGCTGGCCTGGCCTACTTCCCAGCCACGCGGTCCGTTACCTGCCATCTTCATCTTACTTTGACACTTCCTCCTTTATCCACGTCCTCATGGTGACTTCCTGGGTCCCACCTGAGATCCTCTTCCTCTCTCTGGGCTTGAGAGTCCTACCTCTTCCTCTCCTGCCCAGCTATTGGCTGTTCAACTATTTATTGACCAACCAGAAGGTGATGGAGAACAACATTTTATGACATATCAAGTCTCTCTGGTTTCTCTTTTGTTCCTCCCGGCTAGCATCATATTGCCAAGTCACCAGCTACCACCCCAGCTCCTCTCTCTCTCTCTCTCTCTCTCTCTCTCTCTCTCTCTCTCTCTCTCTCTCTCTCTCTCTTCCTCTTTCTCTCTCTGTTTCTGTTTCTGCCTCTCGCTGTCTCTCTTTCTGTCTCTCTGTCTCTGTTTCTGTCTCTCTCTCTCTCTGCCCACCTTTGCTCTGCTGATGAAAAACACTCAGACGCTGGGTGGCGCATGCCTTTAATCCCAGCACTTGGGAGGCAGAGGCAGGCAGACTTCTGAGTTTGAGGCCAGCCTGGTCTACAGAGTGAGTTCCAGGACAGCCAGGGCTATAAAGAGAAACTTTGTCTAAAAAAACCAAAAAAAAAAAAAAAAAAAAAAAAAGAAAGAAAGAAAGAAAGAAAGAAAAAGACTCAGACAGCTTTATTATTTTAGAACTTGCCAGATATCACAGTTGCTGGATGCAGACTCTCCTGGCCTAACCTTATCAGCCAGCCTCCACTGTCCTCCTTGGCTATCTGTCTGCTGGTGGCAGAGGCTGACAGTCCTAGCTTCCTTGAGATCTTACATGGTTGTTTGGTGTTTCTCCTTCCAAGGCCCCTTCTCTTTTCTTACATTGCCTTTTCCTCCTGGAACCCGGAAGTCCCACCTGTCCCTCCTGTCAGGCAATTGGCTCCCCACCTCTTTATTGACCAAATCAAGAACCAATTAGGAAAACAGACCTCACTATCAGCACCTCCCCCTGCATCTCACCTCTTCAGTCCAAAACAAAGCAAAAACAAAACAAAAACTCTTCGCCCAGATGTAAATTGAACAAGACCATAATAATTAAGGAAATTATACAGTATGAGGAGTAAATGAGATCCAGTATCCAGTCCATCAATTTGACCATTACACAAAGTACGTTTCCTTTTTTAAAATTATTTATTTACTTTATGTATATGAGTATACTGTTTCTGTCCTCAGACACATCAGATCCCATTACCGATGGTTGTGAGCCACCATGTGGTTGCTGGGAATTGAACTCAGGACCTCTGGAAGAGCAGTCAGTGCTCTTAAGCACTGAGCCACTTCTCCAGCTCAGTACCATGTTTTCTAACTGAAAGAATTATGGGGCTGGTGAGATGGCTAGGCAGGTAAGAGCACTGACTGCTCTTCCGAAGGCCCTGGGTTCAAATCCCAGCAACCACATGGTGGCTCACAACCACCCGTAATGAGATCTGACACCCTCTTCTGGTGCGTCTGAAGACAGCTACAGTGTACTTACTTATAATAATAAATAAATCTTTAAAAAAAAGAATTATGATTCTATCCCTGGATTACGTTTAGAATTTTAGCCTGTAGCATCACTTGATGCATCAGCATCACATGCCATCTACTCTATAAACTCTATGCTAAACAACTTGAGTTTGATTATGAGACTAAAACTAGTCTTTAACCCTGTCAGAAATCCGAGAACAACTAAATATTATCTAAAAATAGAGGAAACACAAACATAGCTTCCGAAATCTAACCAATCTGTCTAGTTTGTATGAAGTTGTCAAAAACTAACCCGCATACCACTTTCTTCACTCTCTTTTTTTTTCATTTTTTTCTTTTTTTTTTTTTTCTTTTGATTTTTTTCGAGACAGAGTTTCTCTGTAGCCCTGACTGTCCTGGAACTCACTCTGTAGACCAGGCTGGCCTCGAACTCAGAAATCCGCCTGCCTCTGCCTCCCAAGTGCTGGGATTAAAGGCGTGCGCCACCACTGCCCTGCTACAGCTTTCTTCATTCTTATAAAGTTCCTGGCCCAGCCCAGAGAATGCTGCTGTCCACTGTGGGATTGGTATTCCCAAAGCAATTAAAACTCCAGACATCCCGCCCCCCACAAAGACATTCCTACAGGCTAGCCTGATCTATATAGTTCCTCATTTAGACACCCCGCCCCCCACAAAGGCATTCCTACAGGCTAACCTGATCTATATAGTTCCTCATTTAGACACCCCGCCCCCCACAAAGACATTCCTATAGGCTAGCCTGATCTATATAGTTCTTCATTTAGATATCCCGCGCCCCCCACAAAGACATTCCTACAGGCTAGCCTGATCTATATAGTTCCTCATTTAGACACCCTGCCCCCCACAAAGGCATTCCTACAGGCTAGCCTGATCTATACAGTTCCTCATTTAGACTCTTTTCTCAGGTGATTACAGGTTGTGTCAAGTTGACTGTTAAAACTCATCATCACAAAATGAAATCTAGGGCCCTGCCAGTGCACACTAAGCAGGAGTGCTACTACTGAGGCATACTCTGTTCTCTAATGAGAGATCCTAAGAAGGACCCTATAGTTGAGCCATGCCCCCAGTGTCCAAGGTGTGTGTGTGTGTGTGTGTGTGTGTGTGTGTGTGTATGTAGGTGTGTGTATATGTGTGTATGTGTGTGTGTGTGTGTATGTAGGTGTGTGTATATGTGTGTATGTGTGTGCGTGTGTAGGTGTGTGTATGTGTGTATGTAAGTGTGTGTATATGTGTGTATGTGTGTATGTAGGTGTGTGTGTACAAGTGCATACTGCCATGCACAAGCATGGAGAAGCCAGAGCAAGACATTGAATACCTTCCTCCATTGCTCTCCACTCTAGTCCCCTGAAACAGGGTCTTTCACTGAGCTTGAAGTTCACCTTTCCGGCCAGTCTTGGGATATGCCTGTTTCCCACAAAACCCACCATTCGAGGGGTCAGGCCCATGAAGCCATTCTTGGAGTTTTCTGTGGATGCTGGGGACTCAAACTCGGATCCTGTGCTTGCAGAGTGAGTACTCTCATCTACGGGCCATCTTCCCAGTCCTCTGTGTTTTGTTTCCTTTCTCTTTAAAGTTTTATTTAGACTTCTAAATGTTATACGTGTTTTGCCTGCATGTCTATGCATTATGTGCATGTCCAGTGCCTGCAAAGGTCAGGAGGCATTGCATGCCCTGGAACTGGAGTTAACAGATGCCTGTGAGCACCTAGCCAGTGCTCTTAACTACTGGGTCATGTCTCCATCCATCACCTGCCTTGTGCTCCCTCCCTCCATTTTGCTGGATGAGTTTCTTTCTTTTCCTTCCTTCCTTCCTTCCTTCCTTCCTTCCTTCCTTCCTTCCTTCCTTCCTTCCTTCCTTTCTCTTTCAATAATTTATTTTTTATTCACTTTGCATCCCATTTGCAGCCGCTCCTCCTCTCTCCTCTCCCCACCCCCCTCCTGCCCTTACAAATCCCTCCCCCCATCACCTTCTCCTGTACTCCTCTCAGAAGGGGAAGCCTGGCTTGGGTACCTACATCTAGACCTAGCTGTACTTTCCCCTCTTTCCTTTCCTCCCAGCACCTGCCCCACCCACTTCTCCATTTCTCTTCAGAAAAGGGTAGCTCTCTTATGGATATCAACCAGCCAAGGCTTATCAAATTGCAGTAAGACTGGGTACCTCCTCTTCTATTAAGGCTGCAAGAGGCAACCAGGTAGGAGGAAAGGATCCCAAAAGCAGGCAACAGAGTCAGAGACAGCCCCTGCTCCTACTGTTAGGAGTCCCACAAGAAGATCAAACTATACAACTGTAACATATGTGCAGAGGCCCTAGGTCGCTCCCATGCTGGCTCTAGGCCCACAGTTCACCTGGCTCAATCTTTGGATACAAGCCCTGGGCCCGTTGAAGTGAGAAGTCTCACAGCAATGCCCTGGAGTCCCTGTGCCCAGCTGGACATGGTGGCATGTGCCTCCTACCCCAGCACTCAGGAAGCAGAAGCCAACAGAACAGACAGGGCTGTCCAATGAGACCCTGTGGAGACTGCTGCTGCATGTGCACCTCACCTCCCCGCTCACCTCTCTGAAGCTCCCAGCTGCTATCTAGGCAGCTGGGACCATGGCTCACCTCTTCTGAAGCTTCCTGGCTTCTGAAGCCCTGATGGCAAGGACTCCACTAGGTTTGCAGATGATTTCAGTGTGGGTTTGGGGGAGGAAGACCACAAAGAAGTGTCCCAGCCAGGCAGTGGTGGCGCATGCCTTTAATCTCAGTGCTTGGGAGGCAGAGTCAGGCGGATTTCTGAGTTCAAGGCCAGCTTGGTCTACACAGTGAGTTCCAGGACAGCCAGCAGCCAGGGCTATACAGAGAAACCCTGTCTCAAAAGACCAAAACCAAAACCAATGCTGGAAGGAGGTCACCCTGTGCAGCCAGTCCATTCTTAAGGACTGGGTGTCAAGGGATGTTTCTATCTTCCCCCTTACAGGGGACACTGAAGGGTTTTCATGTGTATGCAGGTGTATATGCACATGTATGCACATGGAGGCCAGAAGACCACTTGAGTATCGTCCTCAGGTACTGCACACCTTGTTGTTTGGGACAGGATTTCTCAGTGGTTTGGAACATGTTGATTTAGCCTGGCTAGCTAGCAAGCCCATGAATCACAAGTGTGCAAGTGTGTGCTACCACAACCTGCCTTTGTCTGTCTTCCTTTCTTCCTTCCTTTCTTCCTCCTTTCCTTCCTTCCTTCTTCTTTTCAGCACATAGACCAATCTTGCCTGAAATTCACAGAGTGATACACCAGCTTCTGCCTTCCCAGTGTCGGGAGCAAAGGTGTGCACCAGGCTTGGCCGCAGGCTGGGTGCTAGGGCGAGAACTCAGGTCCTTCTGTTGTTAAGGCTGGTGCTTACCAGCTGAACATAAGGAACCAGGGTCCAGCTCAAAGACTTGAGGGCCTCACTAGAGAGCCAGCCCAGCCTGTGCCTCTGAGAAGAGCTGAGGAGAAAAGTCAAGGGAAGCTGGGGGACCCAAGCAGAGAACTCTAGGACCTACCATGTTCAGAATACTGTGGGGTGAGAGACCCTGAATGGACCACAGGAGGGGCCAAGGAGAGTCTAGGTGCTCAAGAGCAGGTCACAGCCAGGTTGCGCTAAGACACAAACAAATGAGCTGGAGAAACTGTGCAGTGCTTAAGAGCACTGGCTGTTCTTGCAGAGGACCCAGGTTTGATTCCTAGCATCCAGATGTGTTGGCATCCTTTGGTCTTGCCTGAACTCTGCTAAGAATTCCAGAAGCCAACACCTCACACCTGCTGTGCCCGGATCCCTGCTGCGCCGGATCAAAGCCACAACCTGCTCGCTGGCTGATCCTGCTATCCAGAAGCAAACCTGCTGTTTCTTTGCTGTTTGAAGTCTTTTGTTTATTGTAAACAGATCACCTTCCTGAGAGTCGCCTTTGTGTCTAGAAGCTATATTTACTTTATGCAAAATTGTGCTCTTTGTGTGGTTCCACACTGTGTATCTCTGATTATTTAAGCCCAGGTCCCTCCAAAGTAAAGTGCGCCCTGATGGACTCTACTTGGTGTCTTTGTTCCTTTTTGCGCCCGCTTTTCACTACAGGTCCAGTGTGAGCTCTAGCCTGAGGTGACCCACGGACCCCGAGTAGCAGCGCTGGCCGGACTTATCACAGATGGAGGCTCACAACCAGCTGTAATTCCAGTTCCCTTCCTGCAGTTTGTGTCTCCTCCTCTCTGGAAGAATCTCCACAGAGCTAGTAAAGTAATTCCAGGAAGGAGAAAGTGGTTCGGGCTTAATCAGGCCTGTAATCCCAGCACTCAGCAGATGTAGTAAGCTGAGAGCTGCACCTGGTAATGGTGCCGGAGGGAGTGTGCATCCCGAGAAAAACAACTCCTTATTTGGGCATGAGGTGGTCCAGCAAGATCTGGTGACCGAACAGGGACCTATGGAGAGATGATACGTGGCTTTTGATGATTGGCATGCACTAGTGCTTATAAGCCCGAACCCAGGCAGGGTTGGGGTCACTGCCTGGAAAGAAGCAACTCCTGATTAAACTGCCTTGAGAAGGAACCTGGTTGTCCTGCGTTTGCCTCCCTGCTGGTTGGGGACTGCGCCGGACAAGAAGATAGGAGCAAGTGGATCAGAAGTTCAAGGTCACTATCTCTTAGGTGGCATAGTGAGTTCCCGGCCAGCCTGGGATACAAGACCTAAGTAAGAGCCTACCTAAAAACAAAAAGCAAAGAAAGAAAGAAAGAAAGAAAGAAAGAAAGAAAGAAAGAAAGGAAGGAAGAAAGAAGAAAGAAACAAAAGGAAGGAAGGAAGGAAGGAAGGAAGGAAGGAAGAAAGAGGGAGGGAGGAAGAAAGAAAGGAAGAAAGAGGGAGGGAGGAAGAAAGAAAGGAAGAAAGGAAGAAAGAAAGAAGGAAAGAAAGGAAGGAAGAAAGGAAGAAAGAAAGAAAGAAAGAAGGAAAGAAAGAACAAAAGGAAGGAAGGAAGGAAGGAAGGAAGAAAGGGAGGGAGGGAGGAAGGAAGGAAGAAAGGAAGAAAGAAAGGAAGAAAGAAAGAAAGAGAGAGAGAGAGAACAAAAAGTGGTCTTTCTTTAGCTTTTCCTGGGCTTTCTCTGAACATGTCTTGAGTTTTTGAAGACCCCCTCCCACCTTGTGGAATAGAAAGAGGGACCTTCCCCCACACCCCAAAGGCTAAAAGAAAGAAATATAGAAAACAGTCATGTGTGTGTGCGTGGCTGGTCAGTGCCCTTGTGTGGATGCACACACTGACAGGTCTGTCCTGCAGCCTCTCCCTTCCCCACTCTACTCATTCTCGCCATGACTGCATCAGTTTAAAGCATCTCTTCCAAATGAAGGAAGCCAAGGCAGGAACTGAAGCAGAGACCATGGAAGAACACTGCTCACTGGCCTGCTCCTCAGGCTCATATTCAGGTAGCTACCTTTTTTTTTTTTTTTTCTTTTTTAGCTTCTGGGACAACCTGCCCAAGGGAAGGACCATCCAGTGAGCCAGGTCCTTCCCTACCGACCATTACCAAGAAAATGTCCCCCAGACCTCCCAGCAGGCCAACCTAATAGAAGCATTTGAATAAAGACTCTCTTGTCTTAGACATGTGTAGGTTTGTGTCAAGTTGACAAAACCCAGCTAGCACAGGGATGGAAGCTAACCTCTGTCCTGGGAACACAGGGCCATAGAAGCAGGAGAGGACAGACAGGGTCTTTCTCTGCACAGCTTCTTGTTATATCTCGATGGCTCCTGGGGTGGTGGCAAGGAACACAGGTCAGCTGGACATTCAGCCTTCACAGTGTGTCTCTGTCCTCAGAGAGTGATCATCACTTACCACGGTGCTCCTGGACCAGGTTACACAGGTAGGCAGCATGTGCCTCCTTTGGGGCAGGAAGCAGAGATAGCAAGAAGGTGCTCTAGAGACACCAAGGGAGGTGCCCTTCTCCAAGATGTCACACCTCTGACCCTTTCCTATGGAAAAACAGAACATGGAGGCCCTGGCTCTCACTCTTCATGTTTATGTGCTGCCTCTGTATGTATGGGGCCATGCATGGGTATTGAAGTCAGCACCAGGGTTGTAGCTAGGACCTCTCTCTACTTTATTTTTTGATACATGGTCTCTCAAGGACCTGGAACTCAGCAATTAGGCCATATTGGTCAACCAGTGAACCCCCAGGTCTCCACTTTCCCAGTGCAGGAATCACAGGTATGCACAGCATACATTTTTTTTCCCCTGTGGGTTCTCGGAATGGGACTCAGGTGCTCATGTTGCAAGGCAAACCAACTGAGCCATCTCCCCAGCTACTTGTTCTTTAAGACAGGCTCTCAGGTAGCCCAGGCTGGCCTCACACTTATCTAACTGAGGATGATTTTCAAGTCCTGATCCTCCTGCCTCTGGATCCCCAGTGCTGGGATTATTGATCCATAAATGTGGTTTTAGACCATGCATCGGCTTGAATGAAGGACTCTGTGAGCTCCAGTTCCCTCTATTATTTAGATCTCTTTATCTTATTTAATGTCCTATCAATCCCTATAAACATGCTAGGAGTACTCGGTACCCTCATCCCTGCCCAGCCCTATGGAGAGCTCTATGCCCTGAGCCTGCAGTCCTCAGTGATACTCAGCCCTGGCAAGTGCTCTGTCTCTGTAGATGGGCTTTCCCCTCATATCTGACTTCCTCCATCTGGCTCCTCTCACTGGGCTCATGGAGCCAGGGTCAGCCCTAGAATACTGCAGCTCAGGCCTCCATTCCTCTTCAGGTCAGAGTCTTGTTCCATCTGGTTCTGGAGATCTAAACCCAGGTCTTCATGCTTGTGAGACCAGCTCTTCACAGAGCCCCCTCTTGAGTCCCACTTGAGATTCTGTGGGGAGGTGAGTGCAGGTGTGTGGGACCAGAGGACACCCTTAGTGGCCCCACCTCACCTTCTACTTTCTGACCCAGTCTCTTGAGCTTGCCACTGTCTACACAGGCTAGTTGACTTATAAGCTTCTGGGATCCTCCTGCCACACCACAGGAGCGCTGGGACTGCAGATGAGTGCTGCATCATCAGGCTTTACATTGGCTCTGAAGATCTGAGCCCAAGGTCTGTGATGCTTGTGTGGCAAATGCGTTACTTAATGAGTTATCTCCCTGACTTAGACCTCAGGATCTTGACATCACTGTCACTTGTGGTCATCATTCACACATACACATACACACACACACACACACACACAGACTGATTCTTTGGCAGTGGGGTGGGGTTTCATTTGTGTCAGTACCCCATCCTAGTTTCCAGGTTACTGTTGGTGGACACATGTGGTAGTGTCTCAGATAATGTCTGCAGTTGACTTGTACCACATTTTTATTCTTTGGGGCCCAGTTTCCCTATGTCTATATCCCAGCACTCAGTAAGCATAGAAAGGAGGATCGGGAGTTCAAGGTCAGCCTTAACTACACAGTGAATTTGAGCCAGCCTGGACTAAAAGAAACCCTGCCTCAAAGCAAACACCTACGTAGGCATATATTTTTTCCCCAACCTACTTTAATAAGGGTTCAACTTCTCCTCTAGTCCACCACCCACCAGAGGTGGTGGGAGAGAAAAGTTATTAGGACATGGGGGAAGTGGACCTATTTAGAAATACTTCTTTGTAGGCGAGTCCAATCTTTGTTGTCAGGATATCAGCAGTTCAGTTCCATAGCAAACACCACATATGAACCAGCAGTTGCGGTTTAATCATGAAGAAACCACAATGCCCGCCAACCTGTCTGAGTCTGAGGAAGCTGCAAGAAGGCACAAGAACCTCACGAGCAGTTCTTTGGTGAGTTTCTTTCTATGGTGTCCTTACCACAGGTAGAGTTCAGCAATGCAATGTAAGATGAACCAATACATAACGTGCCCTTAGCAAAGAAGAGTGAGGCAGAGCAAGCAAATCAATGCTCGAGCTCCACTGTCTTTGGGGTCAGATTTATACTCCATCACATGTCCTTTAACCTGTCTGCTCTAGCAAAATATCCTTTTACCTGTGTTTTCTAGCAAAACACTGAAGTGGAAACTTCTGGTGTTGTTGGAAGGTCAGTTGTGTCAGATGGTGTTTTTGCTAAAGTAGACATGTGAAGGAATGTTGTACTGAAGCAGACATAAGTGAAATGATGTTTTGCTAATGCAAGCACGTGAAAGGATTCATGATGAAGGATTCTTTGCTAAAGACACGCATGTATTGGTTCGCCTTACATTGCGTTGCTGAGCTGCATTTGTTGTGACTCCATAGTGAGAAATGCACCAAAAAACTTCTCGTGAGGTTCCTGTGGCCTCTTGCTGCTTCTGCGGACTCAAGTGATGTCAGCTGATACAGACTCATGTGCTGATGCTGCAAGACGTGTGGTGGGCAAAACCCATTGAGGACATGTGATGTTTGGAGGGAGTGTAAACAGGACTCAAAGGACAGTGATGGAGGATTGGCTGGGCTTGCTTATATAGCTGACTTTGCAAGCTTCTTGGTCTTGCGTCTTCACTTTTACTTCGTTGAGAGAGGCAGAGCAAAGAACTCCTAGCATCCCTACTGGTCTTGGCCCCTCCTACTGACTCATTCAGATTCAGCTGAGGCCTGGCTGTTTCTGCTAGGTTGTACCAATGCTGCTGATTCATGTTTGCTATCTGGACTCTACTGAACTGGACTGCTGGTGTATCCACACCACTGCTCAATCCTGTGAACAGAACTGCTGATTTCCTAACAACACAGATGGGAGTTGCTCCAAAGAACTATTTCTAAACAGGTCCACTTTCCCTGTATCCTAATTGATGTGTTAGAATGACGGCTCACGTCAGAACATACCACACACTAGGCCCAAACAGTTCCACATGTAAGAGGTTTAATTGAGAGGGAGAGAGAGGGCAGTGTGGAGAGAGAAGAGGGAGAGTGAGGGAGGAGTGTTCCCCGTGTGTGTGTGTGTGTGTGTGTGTGTGTGTGTGTGTGTGCGCGTGTGCATATATATATATATATATATATATATATACACATATGGGTTCTGATGTAGTGGCCGCAGGTAAAAGTGAGAGGTGAGCCCAATGGATTCTGGGAATATGGCAGCTGTTGCCCTGGCAACAGGTCTGTGAGGCCTGCCCACGTGACACCACAGGCTTTGGAGGCCCTGGTGCTAACGCTAATGTTCTCTCTTCTCCACTACCTATGGTGCATAATGGGCTAGAGGGGAGGTTGAGTGGTTTTAAAATAGGCTGTGAAAATTTTATGCCTACAAAACATCATTTGATATAACTGACTTTCCAAAGAAACCGGAAGATTCCACTTCACATTTGCTACCCGGGGATCTCAGGGCAAGTCCGTAATTGGAGGAGCTGTTATTTAGTTTTAGGACATCTGCTTATCCTGACCCCACTAGAGAGAGGGAGGGAGGGGAGAGGGAGGGAGAAGGAGGGAGTGATGGAGGGAGAAGGAGAGATAGAGCGCCAATAAGCTTCAGAAGTGTTGAAAACTTCCAGGACAGCCCAGGCTTCAGAGAAACCCTGTCTTGGGAGCTGTGTTGTACCTCAATACTAAGGTTACAGTTTCCCACGTCCAAACAGCTCTCCTGAGCTTGGCACAAAATAGAGGACTCCCTTTTCTTAAGAGGGCTTCCTCTTCTTGATCTGCTCTGGGAGGGCTGACCTCCAATCTTGTACCTGAGGAATGTCACATCGTCCTTTGCAAACTTACAGGTCCAACTTTCCTCTTTTCAGATAAGAGCCTGCTCAGCTAGCACCTGGGATGCCTGGAATGCAATTCCAGGCAAGGATCCTGCTGACCAATCTGTTCAGGACATCTGGATACCCCGAGGGAAGAAGCCAAGAGCCTGAACTACAGAGCTGCTGCAGGTGAAAGCTGGGGACATTTGCCAAGCGGAGCACAGGCTGGGGGCTGGGCTTTCTAAATAGCATCCAGGATCTTTCTGTGCTGTGTGAGTGTATACTGAAAGGGGACCTGGGATGGGGAGAACATGGTGTGGGGTGGAGACACAGCATACCAAATCACATAGCTGCAAATAGGCCTAGAGCTCCAAGCTTCCAAAGCCATGCTTACAACAGTCAGATCACTGTGCAGCTTGTGTTGGGGACCCAGTGAGTGATGCACCCATCCACCACAGCTTCCATCCCTGGGAGGGATGCTCTACCCAGGGAGAAGGCCCTGGCCTGTCTGGGGCCAGTTCCCTGTCTTCATTGCAGATCCCCTGGAGGACCTGAGAGTGACTGTTTCCCAAGCAAACAGGACAGGTAGAAAGGATGGGCAGAGGAAGTTAGGCATCTGGGTAGGGGGTGGGAAGCATCCCAGTTGATGGGCCACCTGGCAACTCTGCCTTCTGTCCTTCCCCAGTGCTCGAAATCCTCAGGAATGGCCTATCCCTCCCAGTCCTGGAGTGCCAAAGCCTGTGCCTAGTCTGTGTCACCTACAGCAATCCCCCAGTGTGAGCTGGGCTTGGGTGGCACAGGCCATGATCCCAACCCAGTCTTCAGAGTCCGGGGTGCTGGAGCTGCCTCTGGTCCAGAGAGAACATGAAGGAGAATTCACCTGGGCTGTACAGAACCCACTGGGCACCCAGCGCATCTCTCTGAGCCTCTCTGTGCACTGTGAGTGGGGAAAGGGACACCAGGGATCTGTGATGAGGGCCCAGCTGCTGACCCTTCTCCTCCTCCTCCACAGACCCTCCTCAGATGTCCAGACCCTCCTGCTCCTGGGAGGCTGAGGGTCTGCACTGCAGCTGCTCCTCCAGAGCCTGGCCTGCTCCCTCTCTGCGCTGGCGGCTGGGGGAGGGGATGCTGGAGGGGAACAGCAGCAATGCCTCCTTCACGGTCACTTCCAGCTCACTTGGACCCTGAGTCTACAGCTCCCTGAGCATCCTCAGAGGGTTCAGTAAAGGCCTCAGGCTCAGCTGCAAGGCCCAGAAAAGTCTATGGGAGCCGGAGTGCCTCTGTTTGCTGCTCCCAGGTTCAGAGCAGTAGTTCTCATCCTGGGGGGTCACAACACCTTTAGGGTGTGTGTGTGGGCAGCCTATGACCTGTTCACTGGGGTCCCATGTCAGCTATCTTGCATATCAGATATTTACATTATGACTCATAAAAGTAGCAAAGTTACAGTTATGAAGTAGGAACAAATATCATTTTATGATTGGGAGTTACCACATGAGGTGTTAAAGGGTCACAGCATGGAGGAGGACGCAACCAGTCCCACAATACCCAGAGGAAGCTCCACTCCTGGGTGCTCTAACAGGCCCAGGATCACAGGATCCCAGAATCCCAGGATCACAGAGACAGCTTGACTCTGAGGAGTTCTGACACAACCAGGATCACAGGAAGGACAGGCCACAGTCAGATTTAGCAAGGGCAGGTAGCACTAGAGATAGCCAGATGGCAAGAAGCAAGCATAAGAACATAAGCAACAGAAACCAAGGTTACTTGGCATCATCAGAACCCAATTCTCCCACCATAGCAAGTCCTGGACACACCATTACACCGGAAAAGCAAGATTCTGATGTAAAATCACTTCTCATGATGGTGATGATATAGGACTTTAAGAAGAACATAAATAACTCCCTCAAAGAAGTACAGGAGAACACAGGTAAACAGCTAGAAGCCCTTCAAGAGGGAACACAAAAATCCCTTAAAGAACTACAGGAAAACACAATCAAACAGGTGAAGGAAATGAACAAAACCATCCAGAATCTAAAAATGGAAATATAGAAACAATAAAGAAATTACAAAGGGAGACAACCATGGAGATAGAAAACCTAGGAAAGAGATCAGGAGTCATAGATGCAAGCATCACCAACAGAATACAAGAGATAGAAGAGAGAATCTCAGGGGCAGAAGATACCATAGAAAATATTGACACAACTGTCAAAGAAAATGCAAAAAACAAAACAAAACAAAAAAAAAACCTGAAAACATCCAGGAAATCCAGGACACATTGAGAAGACCAAACTAAGGATAATAGGTATAGAAGAGAGTGAAGATTCCCAACTTAAAGGGCCAATAAATATCTTCAACAAAATTATAGAAGAAAGCTTCCCTAACCTAAAGAGAATATACAAGAAGCCTACAGAACTCCAAATAGACTGGACTGGAAAAGAAATTCCTCCTGTCACATAATAATCAAAACACCAAATGCACTAAACAAAGAAAGAATTTTAAAAGCAGCAAGGGAAAAACGTAAAGTAACATATAAAGGCAGACCTATCAGAATTACACCGGACTTCTCACCAGAGACTATGAAAGCTAGAAGATCCTGGGCAGATGTCATACAGACCCTAAGAGAACACAAATGCCAGCCCAGGCTACTATACCCAGCAAAACTCTCAATTATCATAGATGGAAAAACCAAGATATTCCATGGCAAAACGAAATGTATGCAATATCTTTCTACAAATCCAGCTCGACAAAGGATAATAGATGGAAAACACCAACATAAGGAGCAAAACTACACTCTAGAAGAAGCAAGAAAGTAATCTTTCAACAAACCCACACAAACCTAATTCCATCTCTAACAACAAAAATAACAGGAAGTAACAATTACTTTTTCTTAATGTCTTAATATGAAAATTAACATTACCAACATATCCTAATCGATTGAAATCCAAAAATATGAGGAATTAGAAATTTGTTGGCTGTCATCCAGTGGTCTCTCTAATTTGGTAATTGGAGAAATAGGTCCAATATTATACAATCCATATTCACTTTCTGCTTGTTTGTACGTGACAGTGTCTTGCTGGGTTCTACATACTGGTCTTGAAATCAGGCTTCCCTTATCTCAGGGGAAGGTAGGATTGTTTATTTGGTGTTTTTTACACTATACTATGGTTTTTAGAACAGCTTACATACTTCAAAAGTTTATACAGCCAAAAGAAACAGACAATTAACTTGGGAGGTGGCTTGTAAGAGAACAAAAAAAGAGTGAGACTGAATGATTTGCTGGATGTTTGTAACTATTGTATCAAGTTTGAGGAAGAGGACTTTGTAAGTTACTCTTTCTCTGAAATGAATGCTTTTCAAAATCACCACAGCCAATGAACCAGATTCTCAACCTCATCTAATGTCTGTGCCACCCTCCAAGCAGAATCATTGTTCATTGAAACAGTTGGTGAATGACTTTATGGATAGACCATCTTAATACACACACCATTTCTTAAATGAATGTAACCTGTTCTCTGTGAGCTGAGAATAAAGTCACTCACTCAAGTCAAATAGCTTTGACCATAGCAGGAAATCTGTATCCAAAAATCATTCCTACAATTCATTCCTTGGCGCAACAGAACTGTCAACTCTCAGCTTAGCTACAATGGAGGTAAAATTCTTTGGTGATGTGAGGGTTACTGAAGTACAGCCTTATTACAATGAACTCCACTGTCTAAAAATTGTTCTTATTTTTGGCTTGTACCACAGTAAGAGCCAAGATTTTAAGCTCTACTAAAAACAAAACAAAGAAACAAAAGACTTTATGTATGTGTTCATTAAGAAAAATACTAGTAGTGATGTATTATTTTAAAATATACAGTTAATATATTTGGAGATATTTCAAATTTATTTTGAGACAAATGTATGTATTTTCAGTATTGCTGTAGACAAGCTTCTACATAAGACTGTTCAATTGATTGTTGTTTTATATCAAACAACTTTTATAATACTCATTTTCATTGTTACAACATTTTATAAATTTTAAAGAATATGACAAATTAAAAAAAAACAAAAGATATTGCAGGTATTGTAGGGGGGTCTCTGGGAGGAGTTGGGGTACAAAAGGGAAACAAGAATGTGATGTAACTCTATTTACTTATGTTTTTAAATGTTAACAAATTCAGATAAATTAAAATCATGTATCTTTTCTCATCATAATGCAATAAACCTAAATAAAAAAAAAAAAACAGGGTCACAGAATTAGGATGGTCAGAAGGAAGAAGGAGAAAGTGAGAGGATAGGGGCAGGGGCTGGGGACTTGGGCTGGAGGCAGGCAGGCAGGGTGGCAAGTGTTCCTGACTTTCAGCTGGGTGAGGAATGAAGCTACAGAGATGGTGGGTGCTGGGTCCTGGGAGTGTCACTCACACCCTGCTGCTCTGCAGAGGAGTCCCCAGCTCTGGGAACCTCCCTGCTGGCTGACATGACAGTGACTTCTTTGCTGTCACTTTTTGCCTGCCTCATCTTCCTCAGATTGAGTATAGTCTCTTTTCCCAGAACCCCACACAGCCCAGGGGAGGGCTGGCCAACGCTGAGTCTGAGGCCAGAGGGTCTGGGCAGAGGTCTGTGCTTTCTCTAGATTCAAGGCAGCACGAAGGGTCCCTGTGTCATCCCTCACCTGGATGAACACATCCCTGCACCTCCCCAGCCTCTCTTGTCTCTCTTGTCTCTTTTAAGTGAGGGTGACAGTGACTCCCTCCCCCACACACTGAGCTGTCTGGCTGGTGCTGAACAAATCTGACCTTGTCCTTCAGAGTGAAGACCTGCAGAGGGGTCACTGCCAAGACGGTTACTGCCAGGAACGAAATGCTGTGTGACTTGGAGCTTGTCTGAAAGGTGAGCGATGACCCTGCTGCCCACCAACCCAGGAGGGGTACAGTGACATCCCTCAAGACGATGCAGAGATTTGAGTCCCTTCTAAGAGGGTTCTCCAGCTGGTTCCCATAGATACTGTGCCAGCCCGGGGCGGAGACATCTCATGTCCAGCTCCTTCCTTACTGGACAACCTTCCCCAAGGCACCCAAGGCTTGAGCACCCACACCTAGGCTACACTTCACATCTGACTCTCCTTCACCTCCTTCCTCCCCTCTGGATGTCTCCTCTTCCTCATCCCTTGGCAATATTTGGAGCCAAGAGCTCCCCAATGTCTCCAAATAATTCCTATCTGCTGCAAACCTTGGGCAAAGGCCCTTTGGCTGCCATCTGATCTGAGCTCCCCCAGCCACATTTCGGTCCCTTCAGACCCAAACTCATGGAGCCTTGTTATCATCCCCACAGAGCCAGAGGGACCCCGGACATCCACCTT
Organism: Montemys delectorum; assembly: GCA_019843815.1. NCBI lineage: Eukaryota > Metazoa > Chordata > Mammalia > Rodentia > Muridae > Montemys > Montemys delectorum. The sequence continues at coordinate 35,677 of JADRCD010224979.1, read as the reverse complement.
GACCTCGTGGGTCCAGAGACGTGTACTTCGCAGATAGGTCATCCTGAGCCTCAGCTTCTCTATCTGCTGAGTGAAGATGTTAGTGTTTCCTGGTATACTTTTGTGAGATTTCATGAAACTGGCCGTCAGCAACAGAGAACCTAACATCACTACCATGAAATCCATATGAATGAGTGCAAGAATGAACGAGGGCCCAGCTAGCACGTGGAATAAATATACGAAAGAGGAAATACCCAATGTTGATGTTTGCCTAGGATTCTCTTTGCTCTCTGAAAACTTCCAAGTACTAAAGCTCCATAATCCTTTCTTGAATTCCTTATCTCTGTTGACTTGTTCTTTGTTGGGGTCTGCAAGTCACTGCACGAAGCATTCAGACACAGTTTCCAGTCAAACAGTGGTTTATTGAATGCACACCCTAAGACCCATCAATCAGGGACATCATTTAGACTTGGGACCTGTAGCCAGAATCTTATAGAGCTTGTAAGTCTGAAATTCACAAACATCTGTGCCAATTTATTCCACCAATCAGGATTTAGGGTTGGGGTCATCTTTAGGATTGTGTCTTTGTTGTATACTTAGCCTGTTCTCATTGGTTGGGGTATTTAACTGTGGTGGGGGACTTGCCTTGCCTAACCCACCTTAACTTACCATCCAGGATGTCAGTTACCCCTGTACATGTTTCTTTCTGCCAAGTAGGATGTCACTTCCTAAGGAGGTCTTTAAACTTTATTCTTCCCCTACTTAAAAAGGACGTTTTACTCCAAATAGTTTCTCATATTGGTGCCGGTGTCTCTCTAATCTTGGGATCCATCCCAGGGGCAGCTTATAGAAGCAAAAACCATAGAAGCTCATATGTAAGTGCAGGAAGTGCCGCTGGGCTACTGGTTCAGGTCCAAGCTTATTGTGGCTAACTATACAAAGCAGTTCTAATTGACCTCTACTGTGATTGGTTTCTAAGAATACCAACACAAAGAGCATCACAGGATCTGCAATCAATTCGGGTATGAGAAAGTTTCCTAGTAACAGCAATTATGGCACATGAGATAGTTTCCCTGTAACATTAGTAACAGCTCAAAATGGCTGGCTAGACAGGTAAATTTCCCAGGCTTTAACATTCTTTTGCTTGTTTGTTTTGTTTTTTGTTTTTTGTTTTTGGAGACAGGGTTTCTCTGTATAGCCCTGGCTGTCCTGGAACTCACTCTGGAGACCAGGCTGGCCTTGAACTCAGAAATCCATCTGCCAGCTGGGCAGTGGTGGTGCATACCTTTAATCCCAGCACTGGGGATGCAGAGGCAGGTGGATTTCTGAGTTCAAGGCTAGTCTGGTCTACACAGTGAGTTCCAAGACAGCCAGGGCTACACAGAGTCAGGGGATGGGGGAAGAAAAGAAAGAGGAACCTCACCAGGAGTCTACTGGGAAACAGACTTCACTGAGGTGAAGCCAGGAAAATCTTTTAGTGTTTATAGATGCCCTCTCAGGATGGACTGAGGCACTCCCAACCAAGAAGGAAACTGCTCACACTGTAAGAAAGAAACCCACCGAGGAGATGGCTTGGGGCCTGACAGTGGAGCAGCTTTCACCTCTCATGTTAGCCAAACTTTAGCAAACACACTGGGGGCAAAGTGGAAACTTCTGTGGTGTGCACATCACCCCCAAAGTTCAGGTCAGCAGAGAGGGTCATCCAGCCAGTACAATGACCTTAACTAAGTTAACCTTAGAAACTGGCGATGACTGGGTGTTTCTCCTTCCCTTCGTTCTCCTCAGGATTAGGAACACTTCTTATGTAGATGGAATAACCCCTTATGAGATGTTTGGGAGGTCCTCTCCCACCCTTCCACATGTCAAGGCAGACTTGCTAGCTGAGATTTCTGATTATGGTATCCTTAAGTCAATCCAGGCATTCTATAGGTTCCAGACTGGTCAACATGTCTGTTTGACACCTACATGAACTAGGCTCACCAATCACCCCTCCTTGGTTCCAGCCTGGAGACTTAGTGCTGATTGAGAGACACCATACCTTGGCCCCTCGATGGAAGTGACCCTAAACTGTGATCCTGACGACACTTACAGCAGTCAAGGTTGATGGGATCCAGACCTGGGTCCACCATTCCCATTTGAAGCCTGCTCCTTAGAAACAACAGGACTCAACCCAATGTTGGCCTGTCCAGTCTCATCCCCAGGACCCACTGAAGCTAAGGATAGTAGGTGAGAGAAGCCAATGGATGGCACAGCCACACTCAGAGGGCCCTCTAAAGATAAGACTTGTAGATTGACTAGTAACCTTTGTCTTATACTTAGTAGCACAGGTGAGACCTAATAACTATAAGCCAAAGACTTACGGAAGCTGCTGATACTAAAACAGGCAGAGTCATAACTGATCTACTCATGATTGTTCTCAGCCCCCAAAGTTGTCACAGAACTTTGTAAATTGTGGCTAGAACTAAGCATCAAGCCTCAAAATGCTCACATTCAGCAGCCATTGACTTACGCTGTCATGGGTGGGCCACAACACACTGCCTGGAAACAGCCTCTTTTTTTCCCCCTTCCTTTTTTTGAGAGAGAGTCTGTGTAGCCCTGGCTGTCCTAGAACTTGCTCTGTAGGCCAGGCTGGCCTGAGACTCAAGAGATCCCCTGTCTCTTCCTCCCAAGTGCTGGAATTAAAGGTGTGTACCACCTCCCCTGCTAAGGGAGGCTTTTATTTAGACACTGGCACCTGCACTGATTTGCACCTGTATTGGCGTAGCCTTTTTTTTTTTTTTTTTTTTTTTTTACATTTTGTGAAGTGTGTCTCAGTATTTTCCACTGTTAATTCTGTACCAAACTCAGAGATCCACCTGTCTCTGCTAGGATTAAAGGCGTGAACCACCACCATCATCTGGCTACTTTCTGAGTCTTATAGACTCTCTCTTAGCAGTTCTTGAGTCTTAAAAGTTGAAGGAAATGGGGGGCTGGAGAGATGGCCCAGCAGGTAAGAGCACCGACTGCTCTACCAAAGGTCCTGAGTTTGGATCCCAGCAACCACATGGTGGCTCACAACCATCTGTAATGAGATCTGACGCCCTCTTCTGGTGCATCTGAAGACAGCTACAGTGTATTATGCAGGAGTGAGTGGGGCAAGGAGAGGTCCTAAGTTCAATTCCCAGCAGTCACATGATGGCTCACGGCCATCTGTACAGCTACAATGCACTCATACACATAAAATAAATAAAATAAATCTTTAAAAAAGAATACTTAAAAAAAAAAAAAAGTTGGGCTGGGTGGTGGTGGAGCACACCTTTAATCCCAGCACTTGGGAGGCAGAGGCAGGCGGATTTCTGAGTTTGAGGCCAGCCTTGTCTACAGAGTGAGTTCCAGGACAGCCAGGGCTGCACAGAGAAACCCTGTCTCAAAAACGACCGGAAAAAAAAAAGTTGGAGGAAATGGCTACACAACAGACAGAAAGACTTACCCTAAATGCTGGTGCCACCACACAAGGGCAGGGGCCAGGATGAAATAAGATGAGGAAGCAGGAAAGATACCAGGGCATCACACTCCCTGTTTCTTGCTCTGCGTTTACTCTGCATGATAGACCAAACCCTCGGAAGCCAGGAGCCAAAAGAGATCCTTCTTCCTTTCTGCTGTTTGTGTCAGCTTTTTGGCCATAGTGATGGAAATCTAATTAAACACATGGTTTTCTCCCCAAAACAGTGAAGGGCTGGGACCAAGCTTAGTCATAGAGCTCTGCCCAGAATCCTCCACTGAGGAAAATGTGTTGAGGACTGAAGAGATGGCTCAGAAGAGTGATTACTGATCTTGAGGACCCAAGTTTGGTTCCTAGTAGCCATGTTGGGCTCCTCACAACCCCCTGTAATGTCAGCTCCAGGGGATCTGACCTCCACCCTGCTGGTATCCATATCACATGGCTTATGGAAGGATGGCTAAAGGAAGCACTAGGTGTTTGATTCTGGACCTGGGACAAGAGTCTGAGGTGCATCTTTTACATACCAAAGTGGACCTACCCTTCATGTTCTCCCAGCATCCCTCAGTCCCTATCTGGCACACCCTGCCCCCAATCCTGAACTTTCCAGCCCATTCCTCCAGAGGTTCTTCTCTATATAATCTAGGCTTTTTGATCTCTCTCTTCTCCTCTTCTCTCTCTGTGCTTGTCCTTTTCTTTCTCCCTCCCCTACCACCCCCCTTCCTCATGGTGGCTTCCCTGGTCTTGGTCCTTGGGGGCCAGTAAACTCACCTGAGAGCAGCTTCCCAATAAATCTACCTTTAATCTAATATAATCTGTCTTAAATTGGCTCATCTCACTGGCAGTGGAGAAATAACTTATCACTAGGCAGCTGAAGGATGGATTCATGAATGGATGAATGGAAGCACGGATGGGTGGAAGCATGGATGGGTGGAAGCATGGATGGATAGAAGCATGGATAGATGATGGATGGATGATGGATGGATGGAAGGATGGAAGGATAGATGGATAGATGATGGATGGATGGAAGGATGGATGATGGAAGGATGGATGGATAGATGATGGATGGATGGGTGGGTGGGTGGATGGGTAGAAGGCTGGCAGGTGTGAAGGTGGCTAGATGCAGAAGTGTAATACTGACTGGCTGGGTGGCTGACTTCATGAAAATAGGAATAAACAAGCTCTTGCTTGACATTTTTTGGGGTGCTAAGGCTGGAATCAACCCCTTAGGTTCTTCATGCCTTGGCATCCCCAGCAGTGGGGGTGGCATGTGTGCACTATCACTCTGGCCAGCTGAATTATTAAGTAAAAGACCAAGTGGCTGGGTAAACAGGAAGATTCTTCCAGAACTTCTGTGAATACTGGGCTCTCCAGGCTCTGATTAAAAACAGTTTATTATGCATCACAGAAATACCCATGGCAGGAGGGTCCTAGGGAGTGGCTGCTGCTGCTCTCAGCATCCACTTACCTCCATCCACAACTGCAAGGGCTGAGAGACAGGGAGGAGTTTCACATTACAGGACATGACTCAGGTTCCCCAACAGTGCTGATTCATATGTCTTAAGGGAGCGGTGAGAATGCACATTCGAGGGATTCTTCTAGGAGCTATGAGTTAAACAGGCCTCAAGTCATACTGCTTCATGTTCTACTTCAAGGTGCATATCGGAAGCTCTGTAAAACAGTAAGCGTGGCTGTAAGGAGCAGGCTTTCAGCCCCCCCCCCCCGCCCCCCGTCCTGCCACATCTGGGAGGTGTGGGATGTACCAACAACACAGGGGACAAGCAGCCTTGAGGCCTGAGACAGTGGTCACTCAGAGCAAGTCATCCTGTTGATGGGAGGCAGGGCTGGGCTGGGAGCAGATGACATGAGGTGAATGTGACTGGCATCAAGGAATGCCAGGATGGTGAGGGAGGGCCTGGTAATCCCAGCACTCTGGAGGTAGGGGAAAGGGGATCAGAACCAAGGTCAGCCTCAGCTACAGACTTTGAGCACTGCCTAAGTTGCATGGGACCTGGTCTCAAACACATAAACAGGAAAAGAGGGACAGTGCCCCAGGTCCTGAGGCCGGCAGAAGCAAAGATCCACAGGGCTATGGAAGAGAGACATGGCCAGTGTCTGGTGGACTCTGGGAAGGGGAAGATGCTGTACCTGAAGACAGCCTACTACCAGGAAGTGCCACTCATGACACACTCACCAGACACCACTGGTGTCTGGTAGATGACGCTGTCAGGGTAGAGGTGGGGCTGGCTGTGCCCTGCATAGTGTTCAGTTAGCCTCCTCATCTCTGCTGATTCATGCCATGGGGCATTCCTGTGTCACCCAAAATGTCTTCAAATGCATAGTTTCCCATTCCTACATGTTTGCGTATGTGTGTGTGTGTGTGTGTGTGTGTGTGTGTGTGTGTGTGTGTTTGCACATGCATGCTATAGAAGCTTTGACTGCAGCCAACCACAATGAGAGAAACAAATGCTCTTGGAGAGAGCATGGCGTTGGGGAACTTCCACTTGGGGACACAACCTTGCTATGGGACATTCTCTAGAACTCATGACAGATTGAGATAGGGTGGCATGTAGCCCAGTCTGGCCTAGATTCTGAGCTGTACCCCTACCTCCTGTGTGCTGGGATTGCACCTGTATGCCACCATGTCCAGCTTATGGGGTGTGAGGGATGGATGAAGCCCGGGACTCCTGCATGCCAGGCCAACACTCTACCCCATTGGTTTGTTTGTTTGTTTTGTTTTAGCTTTTTATAAACACTGTCTTATATAGCTAAGGTTAGCATTGAATGTCTGATCCTCTTGCCTCCACCTCAGAGTTGGGATAACAGGTATGCACCATCACACCTGGGTGACCTCAAAATTTTCTAGTTACCACAGATCACCAGCTGAATTCCAGCTGTCTGGATTCCTCTTGAGTTGATTTCAGGAGCTCATGAGAAAAACAATGATATATACCAGGGGCTGGGGCACCTAGTCCCTCACAGGCTTGGGTGGGGTGAGGGGCTAAATCAACAACCTCCTCACCTGGGTTCCACCTAAGGCACCATCTGGAGGTCCAGGGGATCATAGGGTGACAGCCGCATATCCTGCAGCAGAGTTTCTAGACTGTTCCTCAGCGTGGCATAGGGCGGCTTCTCCTCGTAACTGAGGGCCATCACCACCTTCAGGTACTCCCGCAGGGTCTCTGTAGTCAAGACACCCAAAATCACAGGTGAGGCCCGAGAGCTGGTGCTGGCAGCCCCCTGTGCTCAGCATCACTGGGCGTCCTTTATCTGCTGTCCATGTGGGAAGCATCACGGAGCAGCAGCAGAATGGTAAATACCAGAGTGGTCACCAGCCAGCCAATCACCAACCCTCACCTGCTTCTCATCCCGTACCACTTCCCAACAGATTCCTGGGGATCAGAAAACCTATGTGCACCTCTAACATGGAGCCTGCAGGTTCCAGCCGAGGCCAGGAATAGAGTGTGAGCACAGTGCACAATCCACCGAGCAGAGGGAAGCAGTGGGCATCAAGGGAGCCGGCATGGGCGGCAGGCAAGCCCCATGTGCAATTAAGTGGTCTTTAAACATTCCTTCCTTCCTTCCTTCCTTCCTTCCTTCCTTCCTTCCTTCCTTCCTTTTCTTCCTTCCTTCCTTCCTTCCTTTCATTAAATAATTTATCTTTATTTTATGAGCATTGGTGTTTTGCCTGCAAGTACGTCTGTATGACAGATCTTAGATTTACAGACACTTGTGAGCTACCATGTGGACGCTGGGAACTGAACCTGGGTCCTCACAAAGAGCAGACAGTGCTCTTAACAGCCAAGCCAACTCTCCAGCCCTTAAAAAAATTTCGACCATTGGAAAACACAAAACAGTATTAAGTTCATGACAGCACAAGAACAGGTGTGCTACACTGCAGGAAACCATGGCGTTGGCCAGGTCTCACTGCCTTGAGAGACATTTGACATGTTTTTCAGATTCATGTTTTTAAGAGTCGATGGCTCCTAGGGCACAAGGTGCCTTCCAGTTCCTGAGAGACCAATGCATTCCCTCAGGCAGTAAAGCACTCAGGCCACTTTGTGTTTCTTTGTATGTTCCAGGAAGCACGGAAGCCTGACATGACAGTTGGTCTCAGACATTACACTTGTATCCTGTATAGCTCGCAAATGTCATTGTATCCTAGCAACTGCACATATATAGATCCTGGCAAATGCCACTATATTCAGTTTCTTATAAGGATATAAAAAATGTGATTACTTTCAATAAAGTTGTCGCAGCCTCAGTCTTGCTGTGACTCCTTCAACCTGAGCCTGGATTAAGTTCTTGCCAGTTATATCAAGTAATTTTGGCCCTCTAAGTGTAGGTGCTTATACCACACAGGTTAAAAGAAAAGGGCTCTTTTTAAATTTAATTTTGGGGGGTCTATAAAGAGTCTCACTTCGGCTATGCATGGTGGCACATGCCTTTAATCCCAGTAGTTGGGAGACAAAGGTAGGCGGATCTCTGAGTTCCAGGACAGCCAGGACTACAGAGGGAAACTATCTCAACCCACAACCAAAACCAAAACCAAACAAAAAGTTTCACTTCGTAGCACAGGCTGGCCTTGAGTTCCTAACAATTCTACGTCCGTAGTCTCTCGAATGGTGGGAAACAGGCCAATACCGTGATGGCACCATTTTGTTGTTTTGTCCTTCTGAGACAGTCTCTATATAGCTCAGGCTGACTCAGAATTCAGAGATCCACCAGTCTCTGCCTTTCAAACGCTGGGCTGTAGTGTGTGCACCACCACCCCTGCCACAATGGCACCTGCCAAAAATATATCGATTTTTATGTGTGTATGTGTCTACATGAGTGTTTGCCGTGTGGAGAGTGCCCTCAGAGAGTAGACGTGTACTGGAGTCACACAATGCAGGTGTGGGAGCTGGACTCAGATCTCCCCAAGAGCAGCAAGCACCCATAACTGATGAACTCTCTGTCCATCCCGATGGTACTTTCCCCCTAACAATTATTTATTCTGTGTGTGGAGGTCAGAGCTCATCTTGTAGTAATTCTCTCTTCTGTCATCAGGCTTGGCAGCAAGTGCCTTTAACCTTCTGAGCCATGTCATTCTTAATTTTCAGGTGTATTTGTGATACATGTGTACTGCTCTGTACGTGCTGGTCTTCGTGCTGAATGGGAGAGGCCAATAGCAGCCGTCTTCCTCTCAGGTGTCATCCTCCATCTTGTTTTCTGAGATAGGGTCTCTCACTAACCCGGAGCTCACTCATTTAGCTGGAGTAGCAGGCCATCGAGGCTGCTTCCAGCCCTGGGACTGTAAATGCACACAGCTGTGCAGGCTTTTCACCTGGGTGCTGGGGACCCAAATTCACAAAATACTGGATAAGAATGTAAGTGGGCTACAGATGCAGTGAGCAAGCACGGCATGGCAGTGCTCTCCCCTCCCCCCAGCCCTGCATTCACCCCCCCACCCCCTCCCACTCAACTGAGTGTTATTTCCTACCTCCTGCAATGGCCTTAGACTGCACAGCAGAGATAAACCTATCTGCCGGGGTCCTGGAACTCCCGGTGACTTATGGAAGGGAAAGGTACCTAACTCAGTAGGCCTGAGGTTGCACTGCACTGCACTGATGTCCCCGAAGTTCAACAGAAGAGCCATATCCCACCCAACCCAAGCCAGAAAAATGGACCAGAAGTTAAGCAGACAGGATGTGCATTATATTCCTAGCACCCCTATTGGCTCACAACCATCTATAACTCCTATTCCAGGAGACCTAACACCTCTATTGGCCTATATGGGCACTACACCCTCCCTGGTGCACAGGCACCCATGCAGACAACAAAGTCATACACATGAAATAAAAGTAAAGCTTTATAAAAAAAAAAAATCTGTTTTTGTCCCTGTTCCAGTAATAACTCCTGTACACATGCTCTCCATGCCAGCACCAACAAAGGCTACCATGGAAAGCAAGGGCCTGGGGAGGGGTGTGTGTGTGTGTGTGTGTGTGTGTACTCTCATTGGAAAGCAAGGGCCTGGGGAGGTGTGTGTGTGTGTGTGTGTGTGTGTGTGTGTGTGTACTCTCACTGCTTATACTACACAGTGTAGGTGATAAATTTCGGAGGAGGGTTACTGGGACCTCATACATGCTTTTCAAGCATCCTACATTGTACTTTTAAAAAATATTAATGATTCATTTATGATTTGTGTGTGTTTATATGCAACCTGTGTGTATAGTGCCCATAGAGGACAAAAGAGGGCATTAGATCCCCTGAACTGGAGCTCCATGGCTATTGCCATGTGAGTTCTGAGAGCAGCATCTAGGTCCTATGGAAAACCAGTAAGTTCTCTCTCTCTCTCTCTCTCTCTCTCTCTCTCTCTCTCTCTCTCTCTCTCTCTCTCTCCTCTCTGTTGTTGTTGTTTTGTTTTTTTGAGACAAGGTTTCTCTGTGTAGCTCTGGCTATACTAGAACTCACTTTGTAGACCAGGCTGGTCTCAAACTCACTGAGATCTGCCTGCTTCTGCCTCCTGAGTGCTTTGGACTAAAGGCGTGCGCCATACTGCCCAGCTGCAGTAAGTATTCTTAACCACTGAGCCATCTCTCTAGCCACCCCTCCCCTACTTTTTTTTTTAACTTCTAGAGTTGGTTCACTACATTAATTCATGATTATAAAACCACTGCTCCAGTTTTTATTATATCTTTTTTTTTTTTTTCGGTTTTTCGAGACAGGGTTTCTCTGTATACCCCTGGCTGTCCTGGAACTCACTCTAGAACAGGCTGGCCTCCAACTCAGAAATCCACCTGCCTCTGCCTCCCAAGTGCTGAGATTAAAGGCGTGCACCACCACGCCAGGCTGTATTATATCTTTTTGTGTACATACATGTAAGCATGTTCATGTACACACAGGAGCATGCGCATGCATGTAGAGGTCAGGTCCTGGATGTTGGGCCTCACCTCCCACCAGTCTGAAGCAGGGTCTCTTGGTTTGCTGCTGTGGACACGACTTCAGGAGTTCTCTTTCTGCCTCCTGTCTTGCTGTGGGAGCACTGGCTTACAGAAGCGTGTCCTGCACCCAGCTTCATGTAGGCTCAGGGGATCTAAACTCAGGCACTCACACTCAAACTGAGCCACCTTCCTATTCCACCTATAATTCAGTGTTACAGACAAAGAGATTATGTACTTTCTAATTACAAAAGAACCCTGATCAAAGCCCACAAACGGCCAGAGATAGTGGCTGGCAGAAGCCTTTGATCTCAGCATTCGAGGAAGGTGGATTTCTGTGAGTTCCAGGTCACTCAGGGCTACAAACTCCGCCTCAAACAACATCTTACAAATATTAATGTAAGAAACTGCCACAAGCTATCTCAAACAAGAAAAACCAGGAACCTAACCCGGCTAATATTATTCTATTAAAAAATAACAGCCAACAATATGGCTCAGGGGATAAAGGTACTTGCCATCAAGATTGATGACCTGAGGTTGATCCCCAGAGCCCACAAGAACCCCAGGAAAGAGCACTGAAGTTGTTTTCTTACCTCCACACTCATGCTGAGACATACATACATACACATACAAAATAAAAATAAATACAAGTAAAAAAAAAAAGCTAAAGAAAAAAGTATGTGTATGTAGGCACAGTGCTTGCCTGTGGTCCCAGCACTCAAGGGGGGGTGCGACCTGGATCCCCAGGCCAGCCTGGGAAGCACAGCAAGTGTGAGGCCAGCCTAGGTTGGCATAGGAGACCCTGTATCAAATCAAATAAATACAATGTATAAAGTTCATTTAAAATAAATGAAAAATAAGCTTATGTGTAAAGGCAGGGAAAATGGCTCAGTGGTGAGCGCCTGCCTGGCATGCAACAGCCCTGGACTTCATTCCTAGCTCCAAACAACTCAAGAATTGTGTGTATGGTTTCAACCCTGCTACTATTGGGAAACACTGAATATTTTTACATGTTTGTCTGTGTCCTACGGGAAGCATATATAACACACATGCAACTGGGCAAACAAGAAGAAAAACACAGCAAAGAAAGGCTTCCAAGCTATGAGGCTTGCTGGCACCTCCCCTTTAGGACATACCTGAGGCGCTGTTCCAGCGGCCACACAGTCCCACGAGGGGCGAGGGGCTGTCCAGATACCTTCAGGGGAGAAACATATGAGACAGGAGAGTGACGTGTCAAGATGAAGTGTCCTCTAAACACACGCACACCTCCCACTTAGGAAAGACAGACCCTACTTGAGGCTCCTCTCTCCAGGGCCCTTCCCCTCTGGTTCTCTAGCTGAGACAGTCAAGCTGGCTCCTAGCGTTCATCTGATCTCTCCTGCAGTCAGCCAACCTTTCTCAAGCCTCACCCTCCTGCTTCTTAGTCCCTACTATGCTCCTGTCCTATGGATCTACTTCAGGGTTCCTGCTTCTTTGAGTGTTCCCTCAACTGCTCACTCTTTTCTCAGAGATCTCATCTTTCCAGGGTCCAGCTAACAATCCTGGAGACAGCCAAGAAGTCTGACCTCTGTTAGGACCTAGTCTCCTGTGAAGGCTGTCCTGGACGATCGGGGGTCCAGGACCTTCAGGAATTCTCCAGAATTGGTGTCTCCTGTCCTTGGTGCTGGAGCACACACCCAGGCACGCAGCAGATGCCACATTTCCTCACAATAGAGCAAGCCCTAAGACCAGATCTAACCGTCCTTGGTACTGAAGTGCATGGCGTCATGCCTCCTTTCAAAGTCATCTGTGTGGTACTTCCATTTCCAAAGCGGACTTCCTGCCGCTATCCTCGGTGCTGAATGTCAGTTCAGAGGCACACACTAATGTGTAGCTGTCCTCGGTGCTGAACGCCAGCACACTGCTTCTTCGATCCTTACCAACTGCTTAAAGTACAACTGTCAGGATCTAAAGACTCACACGCTGAGTCTTTACCTCCGAATCCTGGAGGTATGGAGGCAGGGTGACTGACTGGAGGTGCAGGCCCTCAGACGGCAGCCTGTGAATAGGTTGTGCCGTGTTGCATGCAGTGAGCATGAAACCCTGTACAGTGTATGCTTCCTCCCTAACTGGCCACAGCTTGTGACTCGGGTGCTACTTATATAGCACTTTACGCAGGGCTCACACGGCTCACCGAAGTCCGCGCACTCACCCAGCACCCACAATAGTGGGCCAGAAGCCAACCCTGGGCGGCACAGCCCAGAGTCCAGAACTGTCTCTTGCTGGGGTGCATGACAGAGAATTCACTTAGGGCTGCAGAAGGCTGTGGCTCTGTGAGTGGCTGCCTACCCATTCCTTCTGCTCCTCACAGCGGTCTGAACTCCTCCCCTACCTGAGGAGTGCTCAGTAGTACGGGGTGCCGCAGAGCCTCATACTCACTTCTGCTTCTGCCTAGTTATCTCTTCGGTGTTGGGAAGGCAGTTTGTCCATGGCAGGGACCCATAAAGCCACTTGAGCATACAGTAGCCTAAGGTCTGGAGATCACTGCGGCGGGAGGGCCCTTAGGGAGAAAGGGGAGAGATGGTGGCTTACTCTAGCTGCTCCACCTCTTCTTGTATCTATCCCCAGCTCTCCACTTCTGCCGTGAAAACCATCTTAGCCATCACTGCTCAGTCTCCAGCCTCCCTTACATTCCCCAAGACGCTCACATACTCTACTGCTGTCACCCACTCCAGTACCCAATTGCCCTGTCAGTTCACCCTCTGTTAATACAGTTATCCACGGAGCCCTGGGTGCCTGTGCACCAGGCCTGGCCCCTCATCTCCCAGTCAGTTCATTTTCCTATAGTTAAGTGGGGAAGATTGCAGTGCTGAGCTACCTCATCATAGGGAAGAGAGGAAGGGCATTTTCCTCTTGCCTCAAACTCCTCAGATAGCTGTGCACTATGTGGTTCTGCCTCTGGCCCCTGGTACACACAGTACAGGCACCTCCCTGCTCAGGGACCTTAGTCTGATGGAAGCATGTGTGCAGGCAGACGGATGGTCATGACACTGAGATTCAAGAAAGCGGGTCTGGGGAACCTGTGGAGGGCTATGAGCCCTCTTCGCGCATCTCCCCTGGATCGCCTAATCCTCTTGTTCGATGCTTAACTCCCACAAGACCACAAAGATCTCATGCTCCAGTAGTGGATGGCTCCCATTTCTGTAACTGCCCTCCCTAGGTGACCCTAAGACATCATCTCCCGAGTCTGCCAGACTGGAAATCTGAACCTCTGGAACCATGAGATTCTCATTCAGTGCTCACTGTCCTGGGCTAGAGATCCCATATCCCCACAACTCAAAGGCCACCGTGCAGCTCTCCTTGGTTCTGAAGAAGGGAACAAATCCCTCACATGGCCAGGACACTCCTATATTTCCAGTGCCCACCATGGCGCCTCTTCGGCTGGTGTCTATTACTTGTGATCAAGAACGTGGAGGCTGTGGGTGTGACAATAACATGTAGGAGGCATGTCATGGAGGAGACCCTCTCACCGCATCCCTTGTGCACATCCATGCTAATGAACTCCAGGTCTCCATCGTGTGGACTCCTGCTGCCTTCTTTGTAGGCCACATGTTTGCCACCTGGGCAGTATCGGTAGGTGAAGCCATAGCCCACCAGGGTCACCTGTGGACAAGGAGGAGGTACACAGACCTGAGGTTAGGGCTGCAGACTCCAGTGTCGGCATAGATGCCTGTGTCAATGGCTGCCTATCTAGTCCCAACAGCTGTAAAGGGGGGAGACTTGGGGCTGGCTATTGATGCAGAAGGCTAGGTATAAATTCAGCAACATCCCTACTTTGGGCCTCAGATGAGACTCAATGTCATGGTGGACCAAGTGCGGAGTGGGGACTGCTCACATTACAGAGGCTGGGGAGTAGAGAGCAATGGAGGGGAAACAGGGACAAGGCAAGATACTTCTTTGACAGGATAGAGGGATGGCTGAGCAGTTAAAAGAACTGGGTGCTCTTCAGAGGACCTGAGTTCAATTCCCAGCACCCACATGGCAGCTCACAAAAGTGTGTAACTCTAATTCCAGGAAATCCTACACCCTCACAAATATACCATGCAAGTGAAACACCAATGCTCATAAAATTGAAATAAATAGATCTTAAAGATACACCCTTGAAAGGCATGCTCTTGGGCCCTACTCCTCCAGATTCCCACCACCTTGTAAAGACACGACCAAATGATGGCTCCAACAGTCGAGAAGTCTGGTGTGGAGTCAGAGGCACACATAAACCCCAACTCTGGACACTAAGCTGGGGACTGAGCTTTCAACACACAAGCTGCTTAGTTCTCCTGATTTGCTTGAGCTCCTAGCACTCCACCTGCCTAAGGTTCTAAAGTACGTCTAGCACGTGTGCCTTTGGAGAGATTCATATCCAAATGCTAACACTGTTTTTGGAGACTCATAAAGCCCAAGCTAACCTGAAACTCTGTATGTAGTTGAGGATGCCTCAACATTTTTGTTTTGTTTGAGTCAGCGTCTTTACACAGCCCTGGAAATATTGGAACTCATTATGTAGACCAGGCTGGCCTGGAGCTCAGAGATAACCTGGCCCTGCCCTACAAGTACTGTGATTGTGGCATGCATTACTGCACCCAGCTTAGGGTGACTAAACTCCTGATCCTCCTAACTCCACTCTCTGAGTGCTGGGATGATAGGTGTGTGCCAATATGCCCAGTTTATGTAGTGCCAGAGATGGAACCCAGGGTTTTATACGTGTTAGGCAATGGAGCCACATCCCCAGCACCGCACCACAAAAGTCTCTCTGTGTGTGTGTGTGTGTGGTGGAGGGGTCTGGTTTTCACCTGGCTCAGATCCTCCGGATTCACAAAGACATTCTCAGCTGTCAGGTTCCCGTGAACATACTCGTTTTCATGGAGATACTCCAGAGCATCCAGCTGGAGGAAGAAGGTGTTGAGGTGGGATGACAGAGCAATGGCAAATGGGAAAGAGGCAAAGCTGTCAACCTGTGAGTGCAGTATCCTGCCAAGTTCTAGGGTAGCATTCACTGTGTGGCCCACCTGTGAAGAACTCGGCGGTCAGTTGTTGTTAGGCTTTTCCTCTATCTCCTTTGCTGATTTAATGTCCCCCTGAAGCAATAACCAGCACCCTCAACTGTCAGAGCCATGCTAATTTTTCTAAGAGAGAAGGCAAATAGTTAAACTCCTCTCTTGGGGTTCTAGGGAGGAGCTCCAGTGCTGAGCTACATCCCTTCCCACTAATTTCTGCCTGTGTCCAGCGTCACCTTTGCCACGAAGCTTTGGAATCTGTGAGGACTCATCTGGGTGTCAGCCGCACCCTGCTTATTATCTCTGCAGACACCTCCTTGACCCGGGCTGAGCCGCCTATCTAGTACCACTTGTTGTTCTGTCTTCTAGTCTCTCCCTCCCCTGGTCAGGATACTCTGCAAGCCCCATCTTCTTCCAGCTGAGTCTTCATCTTGCCTCTGTCTCTTTACTTCAGCTCAACTCCACATGGCCTGAGGGTCTTTCTGCCTTACCTGCCCAGCTTTCTCATGGCTCCCAGTATCCCCTGCTACTTACCTGGTATTTGCAACCCTGTGTGATAGTCGCTTGCTGCTCTCTGCACACACTGACACCGCTCCCCCTACCCCTAACTATATACTAAGCTATGACATTTACCTCACCCAACAAGCACATAACCCCCTTGGTACTGCTATCACTCCAGCAATGTGATCTGACCCCTCCTTCATTAAGCACAGGTCATTTCTAAAAGCCAACTGTTTGCCAGAGCCCTGTCCACCTAACTGTGAGAATGCAGTCATGAAGACAGGATTGGCTGCCCTCTGTTCTACCCCAGCCAGAGAAAGCTTGGTATTTGGTAACTACTGAGAGCATGAATGAATGAATGAATGAATGAATATGGGAATGAGTGGATGAGTAACATCTTTGTATAAGCTGGGTGATTTGAATGAGATGTCCTCCAAATAGTCTTGGGTATTTGAAACTTTGGTCCCTTGTTGGTACAACTGTTTGAGAAGCATTAGGAAATGTGGCCTTGTTGGAGGGGGTGTTACTGGGGTTGGACTCATGGTTCCAAAAGCCTCCTGCCATTCCCACACACTCTGACTGTGCTTTATGGCTGTAAGATATGAGTGCTTGGCTGCTCTAGCTGGCTGATGACTGTTACTGCCACTCTGCTATCATGGACTCACCTCTCTGGAACTGGAAGCTCTTTCTTACGTGGTCCTTTGTAAGGGGAGGTTCTGATACTAACATCCTGTTCCCCAACTGGTTCTTGATTTGTCAGTAAAGAAGGCCAGGGGCCAATTGCTGGGCAGAAGGTACAGGTGGGACTTCCAGGTCCCAGGGGGAAAAGGCAGACTGGAGGAAGAGAGGGGGCTTTCTCTGCCATGCTTTGCAGGAAGAAGAACACATCAATCATGTGAGGTCTCGGGGAGAGCTTGGGCCTATGACCTCCTCTACAGGCAGTGGCCAAGGGTGTTTGACAGGACTAGGTGGGACCAGCCACTAAGTTTAGGGCAAGTGGGGAGATAGAGATAATAAATTGGAAAGGGCATGCTTTTCCAGGCGGGAGACATCTGTACCCAGCAATTGTCTCTAGAAGGCAAGTTATAAAATGACAAGCTGTGTCTGTCTTTTATCCTCAGATTCAGGGAAGCCGGGAGAGGGCTGGTGGCATGGTCACCTCCTGGAACCAAAGGTGGGGAGTACAAAGGGAAGCCGGCAGGGGCCTGAGCACCATCCAGTCCCTGCAAAAGTGGTAGTTTTTAAAACTACCCACAACAGTCCTTGGTCACAGTATCTTATCACAATAAGAGAAGAATAACGAAGACAGCCTTGGCCCAAGTGGTCTCTTTGGACTGGGAAGTTCTCTTTTATACCACCACCTTTCCTTGTCCTAGCACCTTGCTAGTTCCCACTCATCTTGAGAGTCCAAGCTCACAAACCACGGCCTGCACCCTCTGTTCCAGGCTAGACCACTGGCATTCTGCCTTCTGTGCATCCATGAAGATTACTTTATTAGCCTGACGGGGAAGTTGGGGTTTAAAGAGGATGTGGGATGGTTTTGAGGTACGTACCAGCCTGCACGCCACTTGCAGCACACATCTCTCAGATACCACATGCTTTGGGTTGTCATCCAGGGCTGACTGAAGGCTCCTCCCAAGGCTGGGAAACACCAGGAACCTAGAAGACAGAGGATCTGGGGAGCTGGAGATGTGGGATGCCAAGCCCTGTAAGATATTCTATAGGGACTGGGCAGGGCAAGCTAGGATACTTGTCTGCACCAGTGCTCATCTACAGTGTGTGCTCCTGCTGCTGGGTTCACTGTCCCCCTTTCCTGTAAGTTCTCACACTGCAGTTAAGGGGATGGAGGTTCCTCCCCACTTAGTTCTCACCCAATCTGTAAACAAGTCCATTTCCTTGTACTAAGCCCACATCCTGGTTCTTGGCAAGCAAGGAACCTTTTAGGTGTCTCTTAGCCCTTGCCCTCTGCTGCTTCTCAACTCTGCTCTTTTCCCTTTCCTTCTGCTGCCCAGATTGAAAAAATAAAAATCTAAAAAGCACAATTACAGGGACTTTGCTACAACAGACACCCAGGTCACCTGCTGCTCTGCAAGTCAAACTGAATAAAACTCATCATTTAGAAAGCTGGACCTACACTAATCATAGTCCCATCCTGAAGGAAGACAATTTCTCTTGGTCTCCCTGAGAAACGCCTATTCATGCAACAGAGGGACCATTGGGTGGGAGTGGCAGGAGTGGGCAGCAAGTGTGCAGGCTCACCTGTATTTGTCCTGGTGAATGCCAAAGCCGATACAGGTGGGGATGGCCAGGAGCGGGACCAAGAATTGCTTCTTCCACTTGTTCACTGAATGAGGCAGAGAATTGGGGTCAGATCCATGGTCTATGCCAGGCCCAAAGGAACAGCCTCTGCTTAGGCCAGAAGCAGAGAACCCAAACCACACTCTGGGTCTCTGCACTCGTCCTCATTGGCATGACAACAGCCTTGTGGGTGTCAGTGAGAAGAGGAGGGGACAGGTGGGCACATCTGTGACCCATGTCTAGAGATGACCTCTGAGCAAGCACGCACAAAGCCAGCATAAGGGGAAGAGGGTAACTGCAATGGGGCAGGGCTTCAATGGGCTCAGCTGGCAAAGAGCCTGCCTAGAGTGTATGCTAATGTCCTATCCTCAGCACTGCCTAAGAGCTACTGTGGTGGAGCACACTGGTAATCCTGTTACTCAGGAGCCCAGTCATCCTTGGCTTGGCTACATTTCTAGTTCAAAGAAGCAAGGACTACATGAGACCATGTCTCAAAACCAGAAAAGAAGTGAGGGAAGGACAGAATGACCTCTGAGTTTACAGGCAAAGCTGACAAGACTGATAGAAGTCTAGCCAGCTACAGCATCACTGGGCCCCTGTGCAGGAGTGCACAGGACTGCGTGTGGAGATCCAACCAGGCACAGATGGGCAGGGAAAGCCAAGGGGCTAGCACCTCAGCTACCACCTATGAGGTGAACCCTTCCTACCAGGCCAGTTTCAGGGCAGCAATACGACAGGACCTAATGCGGCTGGAGAGAGGGGCAGAGCATGCAGAGTGGCATCTTCACAGATCCATACAACCCAGATTGCATGGCTCACAGAACATAGAAAAAATGTTGAGTAATTTTGCTTTTGAATGTAACCAATTTGGTTAAATGTTTCCCTAACAATTTATGATGTCACAGCCAGCACACAGTGTTCACGACAGGCACCACTTGTCTCTTAAGAGCTGCTACAGACCAGATCCACCTGTCCTCCGAGGTCTGAGGGCTAAGGGTGATGGGGCTGGCTTGTGTGTGTATGTAGATGCACACTCAGATCTTTGGTCACTTCATAAAATACCTCGAGGACCCTGTCATCCAACCCAGCTCCCCTGCCCAGTCCCTGTGGAATACCTTGCAGAGGCTTGGCTGCTCTCTGAAAGAAGTTCTGCTCATTGAAAAGGCGCCCATCCTTGGAGTCCTGGGGGTGACAGGAGAGCAGAGACTGTCACACTGAACTCCCTTAGACAAGGGCCACAGATTCCCAGTAGATCTACTGCCACATCAGCAGATTCAGTCTCTTCCTGTCCTATACCAGACCCAGTGTCTGGAGGGCAATGACTGAGCAGGCTTTGCTTCACAGTGCCCAGCTCTCTCGATTATTTTATGGCAAAATCCACACATTTGCCCCACATATGTGGCCCCTAGCTAAAACCTTAAGTTCCTAGCCTCCTTTTCAATGAGGCATAGCTTCATGACCAAGTTCTGGCCAATGAGGACATGACCAGAACTTCCAGAGGGTTCCAGATCAACCTAGTCTATGTATTAAATACTTGTCAAAAACAAACAAACAAATATACAAAAATACATATCAGGGGCTGAAGAGCCAGCTCAGTGGTTAAGAGCACAGGTTGTTCTTTCAGAGAACACAGGTTTGGTTCTCAGAACCTATTATCAGGCGTCTCACAACCACTTGTAACCCTAGTTCTAGCACCCACTCTTGGCCTCTGTGGGCATCAAACTTGCAAGTGGTACAGATATATAGGCAGTCAAAATACTCATACACATTAAATAAAATGTACATATTCATAAAGATTGAGTCTTTTCCATATATATATTATCTATCTATATATATCTATACACACACTTCTGTCTGTCTGTCTATCAGCCATCCACGCACCCACCCACCCATCCATGAATCAGTCAAGCCTAATTTTTTAGTTATACATAGTACTCTCCCTTGGTTCTTATGACCATAGTGTTAAACACAGCTAGGTTTCTGTCCAACAACCTTCTCCCTTTCTCTCTTTTCTTCCCTTTTTCTCCCACCTCTACATCCCCCTAATTCTTCTACAACATGTCTTCATGTATCTAAGGTTGGTTTCAAATTGGTGATGTAGCTGAAGACTGCCTCCACATTCTAAGTGGTGGGATGACAGGCATACGCCACACCTGGCTTGTGTGGTGCTGGGGATGGAACTGGGACTCTGCATGCTGGGCAGGTACTATACCAACTGAGCAGCATTTCCAACCTGACTCCTGTCTTCTTTCTTTCCCGTCTCTTTCTCCCCACCTCTCTCCATTTCTTTCTTCTCATCTGTTAAGTCTGGAATACAGTTGCTACCTCAAAGGCTTGCTGATAGAATCCAGGGACAGTGCACGGGACTCACTTAGCTTGAGTCTGTTACCCAGGAACCCTGCAGGAGATGGCACTAGGCCTCAGGGTTCCTGCACAGACATATTCCACCCCTACATTCTCTTGATCATGCTCTCATTCTCTCCACTTCCTGGATGCCACAACAAGAGCTGCTCTTGGCCACACCCTTCCCACATGATTGACAAGTGAGCTGCACTGCTTGGCAATACCTTCCCCATATGACAGGCTCATATTTCTGAAACCATGAACCAGATAAATCCTTCCTCCCTTGATGTGCTTTACAGACATTTTGTCACAGTGACAAAAAGGTGATAAATACAGTACTGGGCAATCACTCTCTATGTATGAGGTGGGCAGCAGAGGGCAGGTAGGTGCAGGAAGCTAGCTGTACTGACGCACAAACTTGAAGCTGACAGGGAGCAGGGTTCCATGGCCAGGAAACATCAGAGGCAGATGTAAGGACAAGCCTCACCTCTCTGCTCCCCAGAATGAGGAAGGAAAGTGCCCAGCCCGAGTCTCATGGCTATTCACAGACCAAGAGCACCCTCTTTTCAGGGTGGGCTCCCCAGGCTACACTGGGGCTCAGAGGTCACGGATTAATCTGAAAAGCCCCACACCTGCCTTTCTGAGGTGCTTGCTCCTGGACCACTCACCAATTTAAGTGAGAATCTCCACTTCTGGGTCCTTGATTCACAGGGGACAGCAGAAGTGGGCTCAGCTGTGGAATGGCAAGACAGAAACATCAGAACCAAAGGGGAGTGTAAGGGCCTAATCCCCAAGTTGCTCATAACCAAGACCCAGTTCTTGGTTCCCCTGGGGAAGTGCATACTTGGTGCTCAACAGATGTCCCTTCATGTTTTTGGCCTCCCTATCTTCCTTCCTCTCTTCAAAGTTCCTAGGACTGAACCTAGAGTCTTGCATTAGCCAAGCGTGATAGATTTGTCAACTTGACACAACCCAGAATTAATTGGGAAGAAAGTCTCAATGAGGGAGTGTCTACATTGGTTTGGCCTGTGAGGGAGTGTCTTATTTGATGTGGGACAACTCAGCCCATGCGGGTGGCAGCATTCCCTGGGCAGGAGTTCTGAACTGTTAGGAGTGGAGACAAGCTGATCACAAGTAAGCAAACTTGCATCCATTTTTTTTTTTCATTCTTTATGGTTCTGACCAGCCTCCTTGAGTTCCTGACTTAATTTTCAGGTTATTATGAATGGGAACTGTGGGCTAAACGCACCTCCTTCTCCTTTAAGTGGCTTTCTGGCAGTGCTCTAACCCTCTACCCACCTTCACCACACCCCCAGCCCTGATGCCTCATGGTGACCATCAACTTGATGGGCTTGAGGAGAGGCAAGGCTGGGCAAGCACAGTTCTGGGGACTCTCTGATGACTTCCAGAGATGGGAGGTCCTCAGGGCTCTGACCTGAGCAGTGCATGGCTAATCTTCTGAAGGATTCAAATATAATAGCATCACTGAGCAGTGGGGCTAAGCTGGAGGAAGGAGGTGACTGGGGCATGTCCCTGAAGGCCATCCCTTGCCCTGGTCGCTCCCCATGATGCTTTCCTGGATGCCTGGTCTGAGCTGCCCTGCTCTATGGGTCCTCCCTCCCTCACCCTCGCCCATCTTTCCTCCCTGAAGTTTCGGTCCTTGGGTATTATACTCCCCTTGTCCCTGTGGTGCTGCATTTCCTGGAGCATCCTGTGCACTGGGACAGTGTGTACCTTCATAGAGAATGCCTTGGTCATCCCGAGTCTGCAAGGCCCCTAGTGTCCAGTGCTTCCCATTCTGGTCTGTCAGCTCTGTCCCTGTGGGTAGAGCCTGGAGTGAAGTGGTCACCCGGCTCCGCTTCAGTGTCCGAGGGCTCAGCCTGTTGGAAAGTGGGCTGCCTTTGGGGGTCAGGGGTGTGCTCCAGGTGCCTGCAGGGAGATGACCCAATGAAGAGAAAGCAGAGTGGAGAGAAGCAGTGCCCGAGATGACGTCCTGCTTTTGTTCAGGAATTCTTCCTGACCTCCACAGAGCAGAGTCTTTGACTAGAGACTGTCATGAATCAGGTCTGGACCCCTCCCAGTGTGCTGAGCATTCTGACTTAGACATAACCCAGTCAGAATCGAATCTGAGGTGAAGCAGTCAAGGCAGATAGTGGGGCCAGAAAAGAGATAGATGGCTGGAAGAAGTCAAGGGAGGCTTACTGGGGGACAGTACATTAGAGAAGGGTTTTACTGATTTCAAACATTCACCCCAAAGTGGCTAAGTGCTGAGCTATACAAAAGTGTCCAGAAGCGTGTTAGGACTCAGGCTTGATCTTGAAGGGCCTCCAGACAGGCTCTCTTTCCCAACACTGTCGGGGAAGACACAGATGAATCCTCAATGGTCCTCTCCAAGAATATGCAGGCCATGAAAAGAGGCTGCAGGGACATGAACCGTAAGTGATGAGTGGATCAATGAGGGTGTGTCTACCAGAGGCAACAGAGGCCTCAGATAAGCCCACATGCTCAGGAAGAGCTCCAAGAGATCAGGCCTCTAAATGGTCAGCGTGGGTGAGTATGGCAGGCTAGTGGGAGGTAAAGGCAAATTGATTTGAGGGAACTGATTAACAGAGCTTAGAGGTGGAGAGTCCCCCAAGTGGCTTTTCTGTTTACTGGGACATGGAGTTAGAAATACAGTATGTGTTGCTGCTTTGTTGTGGTAGGTGTAGCCTTACTGGAGGAAGTATATCACTGTGGGGGTGGGCTTTGAGACCCTCCTCCTAGCTGCTTGGAACACAGTCTTCTAGCAGTCTTTAGATGAAGATACAAAACTCTCAGCTCCTCCTGCACCATGCCTGCCTGGATGCTGCCATGACCCTGCCTCGATGACACTGGACTGCACCTCTGAACCTGTAAGCCAGCCCCGATTAAATGTAGTCCTTATGACGGTTGCCTTGGTCACGGTGCCCGTTCACAGCAATGGAAACCCTCACTAAGACAATGTGGTTTAAATGTCAGACTAGACATGACTGGAGAAAGAATTTGTGAACTGAAAGACAGAGATGAAGAAATTACTCAAAGCTGAGTGTGATGGCATGTGCCCATAATCCTGGTACTTGGAAGGCTGAAGCAGGAAGATTGTTATGAATTCCAGGCCAGCTTAGGCTATATAGTGAGAACCTGTCTCAAGCGAGCAAACAAACAAACAACAAACAAACAAATAAACAAAACTGTCTAGTAAACAAACAGAATGACAAATGATAGCAGATGAATAGGTGCAGTCTGTGGAGTGATGAGAGTCAAGGCAGACCATGGACTGGGGGCCATAGGTCCACTTGGGGTGTGTGAAAGGTTTCTGTGGGGACTGACAAGAACGGGACACTGGGAAGATGCTGGGGAGAGGCTCAAGGCAGGAAGGACTGGCTGATGCTTCAGTTGGAATAGCCGTAGTTTTTCCTTAAACATTGTTTTAGTTTTTAGATTTTATTTTTAATTATGAATGTGTGTGTGTGTGTGTGTGTGTGTGTGTGTTTGGGCTGGGTATGCTCACAGGAGCACAGTGGCTATGGAGGACAGAGCAGGCAGGGCACTGATCCCTGGAGCTATAGGTGGTTGTGAGATGTTAGACATGTATACTGGAAACTGAACTTGAGTGCAAACTCTTAACTGCTGAACCATCTCTCCAGCCCCTTGTCCCCACCCTGCCAAATGACCCATTTCTGTCTCATCTAGAAAAGGACCAGTTCCAGCTCTCACCTGTAGCTCTATCAGGAGAAGTCAAGGTGTCGTCTGACCCAGAGCTGTCACAGTCAGAGTGGAGGGAGAGTGGGAGAGAAGTGACGGTGTGTGACCATTTCACTTTCTTGGGGGAGGTTTCAGAACTGGAGTTCAGGTCTCTCCTGGAGCCTAAAGGTGAGCCAAATGCAGATTAGAGTTCTGAGGGAAGGGCCTCCTGTACACGGCAAAGCCATGCTTTTCTCTGATTTTCGCGGGACAGCCCTGCTGTCTCCGCTGCCCACTGACCAAGAATGCCTGTTCCATTACTTGTCATTCTGGTGTCTTCTGAGCAACTACTTTTTTGAATATTTTAATTTAATATATTCATATTATAATACACTGTGATACCATGGTGTACTTGTGGAGGTCAGATGGAAACTTTTGGGAACCAGTTATCTGTTTGCACTGTGGCTTCGATGGACTGAACTCAGTTCCTTAGGTTTGTGCAGCAAGTACTGTCATCCTCAGATCTATCTTGCTGACTCAGCAATTTGTTTTTGTTTGTTTAAGAGACAGATTTTCAGCTGGGCAGTCGTGGTGCACACCTTAAATCCCAGCACTTTGAAGGCAGAGGCTGGCAGATCTCTGTGTTTGAGGCCAGCCTGGTCTACAGAGTGAGTTCCAGGGCTGCCAGGTCTACACAGAGAAACCCTGTCATAAAAAGCCAACCAATCAAACAAACAAACAAACAAACAAAAAGAGAGAGCTAAGGCCTTCTTATATAAGTCTTAAACTCAAGAAGATTCCAGGTGTCCTCCCTTGGCCTCCTAAGTGCTGGGATTACATGTATGTGCCACTGTGTTGTGCTTATGAATGAATTCTCCAGCTCTATCTTCTACTTCAAGTGGAAACTTCTAGTTTCTTTGTTAAGTTAGTTATGTCAAATGATGCTGGGGCACACAGGTGAAAGGATGTTTTAATACAGCAAACCCATGAAAGGACCTGTGATGAAGGAGTGTAAATGTGACCCCACAGACGTGGGAGACGAGCGCTGAGCTTTGGTTTGCTCCGCCTCGCTATTCCTTTCTGAAGACACCTTATACTGCGTTGCTGAGCTCAACTTGTGGTAATGCAGCCATTGAGAGAAACTTGCCCAAGAACTGCTCGTGAGGTTCCTGCTGCAGCTTGACACTTCCCTGGCCTTGCCTTAGGCTGGGTGGTGAGCCTGGAGGTTTCTTCAGGATTGAAATGCTTGCTGAAAGGACTGCTCTGCAGCTGCTGGTTCGTGTTTGGTGTTTGCTGCAGGACTGAACTGCTGCCCAGGAAGATCGAGCTCACCCCCAAAGAACAGCAAGCTGAACAGGTCCACTTCCCCCATACCCTAATAACTTTTCCCTTCACTACCTCTGCAGGGTGGTGTGCTAGAGGCTAAATTCTTTTTTTTTTTCTTCCCCCAGACAGCCCTGGCTGTCCTGGAACTCACTCTGTAGACCAGGCTGGCCTTGAACTCAGAAATCCTCCTGCCTTTGCCTCCCAAGTGCGGGGATTAAAGGTGTGCACCACCACTGCCTAGCAATTCTTTTTGTTTTATCCTTTTAAGTGTTCTTAACAACTGAGCCATCTCTCCAGCCCCATTTTTGTTTTACACTTGAGACAGAATCTCATTCTGTAGCCCAGAACTCAGACTCATGGTGATTCTCCTGCCTCAGCTTCCCAAGTGTTAGGATTACAGGCACAAGCTACCATACCTGGATGTAGCTGTTAATTCTGAGTGATTCAGTGATTCCAAACATCTTTAACTTCATTATAATCCATGTGTATGCTAAGTGGCACACCCCAGTGGCATGACAGTTGGCAAGTGCCATGAATGGTCACTGGAAAGCACCAAGGAGGCCGTGGATAAAGTGGACATTTCAGGCTTCTCTGGAGACTCAGTTGTGTCATGTGACACTTTCCTGGAAACTGTCTTAGGAGAGGATGTTTTGATGAGAATAGACAGGTGGTGTTTTTCTAGAAGCTCCCTGGAGAAAGGGCATGTGATGTTTTGCTAGAGAGGACACTGGAGGGAACATGTGATGTTTGGAAAGGATGTAAGTATAAGCCACCAGACAGTGGAGGATGTTGCGGCACTAGTTCATCTTGTAACTCTTTGCTGGTGGCTGTTGGGCTAATGCTAGTCTTTAGTGACGATGCTGTGGCTTTGGTTTGCCTTGCTTTCTTTGCTGATCATTGTTTGTCATGGTAGAGAGAAACACATCAGAGAACTTTCAGGGGCGCTGCTTCCGATTGGCAGGCCTCAAGGATTCTTCTGGATTGAGCTGCTGTTGCTGATTCCTGAATGGTGTCTCAAGTGGATGGAGCTACAGCGGCTGACTAGTGTGAACCGAACTGCTGATATCCTGACAATGGAGACTGGAGTCACCCCAAAGAACTATTTCTAAACAGCTCCACATCCCCCTTTGCCCTATTAACCTTTCTTTTCCACTACCTCTGGTGGGTGGTAGCCTGGAAGGAAGGTTAAAGCATTTAGGAACTATTATTAAAGTAGGTTGTGAAAAACGTAAGCCTACACCTGGCAAGATAGCTCAGCGAGTAAAGGTACTTGCTACTAAGCCTAAGGATGAGAGTTCAATCTTCAGGCCCCGCATGGGAGAGAGAATACAAACTCCTCTGAGCTGCCTTCTGAACGCCACGTGTGCCCTTGAAGAAATGTACACTGAACACTCAGTGTTTTAATATGCATCCAACATAGTCCACCTACAGCCTCGCACTGTAACTGCGTAAGTCTGCTGAGATGCTACGACTGTGTGCAGATGAGAGGGCTACACTTTACTGAGTTCAAAAGAAGGGTCTCCATGTCTACCTCTTGGAGGCATACATTTCTTGCAACCTACTTTAATGAACGTTCAACCTCTCCTCTTGCCCACCAGCCACCAGAGGCAGTGGAAGAGAAAAGTTATTAGAATACAAGGGAAATGAGTCTGTTTAGCAATAGTGCTTTGGGGGGGGGGGGGTGACATCAATCTTCTTAGGCGGCAGCTCAGTCCTGTAACAAACACTAAATATGACTCAGTGGCTGCAGGCAGACATCACACGTGAACCAGCCGCTTCCGTCCAGTCCTGAAGAAACCACAAGGGCTGCTGAAGCAGCAAGCTGCCAGAGGAACATCATAAGCAGTTCTTTGGCAAGTTTCTTTTAATGGTATTGTTACCGTAGTGGAGCTCAGCAATGCTCCACTATATAAGGCGAACCAATACATGCATGTCATTAGCAAAGTGAGGCAGAGCAAACCGAACCAATGCTCATCTTTCACTGTCTGTCTGTGGGGTGTCATGTTTATACCCCTTCACCAAGCATTTTTTCATGTGTTTCCTATATCAAAACTTCCTTTCACCTGGGTCTTCTTCAGGAAAACACTCTTCCCTGTGTCTGTTTTTTGTTTGTTTGTTTTGTTTTGTTTTGAGACAGGGTTTCTCTGTATAGCCCTGGCTATCCTGGAACTTCCTTTGTAAACCAGGCTAGCCTCGAACTCAGAAATCCACCTGCCTCTGCCTCCCAAGTGCGGATTAAAGGCACGCACCACCGCCACCCGGCTTCCCACCCCCCTCCCCCCCGTGTCTGTTTTAGCAAGACATCTTTCATATGTTTGCCCCAGCAAACCATCATTGAAACAACTGACTTTCCAAAGAAACTAGAAGTTTCCACTTCAACCTCGGCTTCTGCAACCATGCTTAATTGTGACAGAAACTTCCCTTCTTGTGGCCTTGAGACCCAGAGACCACCCTCTGACAGTCACAGTCAGGGGTTTCAGCACTGTGACCAAACTACAGAAGATGTAAGAAACTGCAGGACTGGGCAGGGCTTCCTGGCTCCTACCTCGAAAGGATGGCACAAGAGGCGTGGTGCCAGTCTGGGTGCCTCCATCCTCCTCTACAGGCAGGGCCTTGCCACAGTAAGGGCAGAACTTGAACGATACCTTCACACTTTTGCCACAGACTGGACAGAAGGAGATCATGCTGTAACAGAAAGGGAGGGGACAGTAATCAGAAAGACATCATCAACACGGCATGAGCTGTGAGTAACCGCAAAGGCAGTGTGCAAGCGTCTGGAGGCTGGATGTCGCCTTTGGGTACTGCCCTAGGCACCACCCACCTTGTTTTGTGAGACAATTCCTTTCACTGGCTTGTGGCTTGTCAAGTAGAGAAGTCTGTCTGGCCAGCTCAACCCAGGGATCCCCGCCTCTGACTCCCCAGGCTAGGACTGTTGTGTGTACCATCATATCCAGATTTTTCTGTGAGTCCTAAGGTCTTTATGGTGCCTTAGCTTTAATTATCAACGTCACAACTTGACGCAGTCGAGAGGAAAGCTTCAACTGAGGAATTGTTTGGATCAGATCTATATGTGTGTGTGTGTGTGGGGGGAGGGGATTGTCTTGACTGATGTAGGAAGACCAGCTCATTGCAGGCAGCACCACTGCCTATTAGATGGTCCTAGGCTATATAAGAAATCCAGATGGCCGGAGAGTGGTGGCGCACGCCTTTAATCTCAGCACGTGGGAGGCAGAGGCAGGCAGATTTCTGAGTTCAAGGCCAGCCTGGTCTACAGAGTGAGTTCCAGGACAGCCAGGGCTATACAGAGAAACCCTGACTCGAAAAACCGAAAGAAAAAAAAAAGAAACCCGGATGTGCACGCACCAGCAGGCAGTGACCCTCCATAGTTTGAGTCAAGTTCATGCTCTGACTACCTCAATGATGGGAGTGTGCCTGGAAGTATGAGGTAAAGAAATCGTCCCCTCCCCTAAGTTTCATTTGGTCAGAGTGTTTTATAACAGCAGCAGAAAGGAGGCTGAGCACATGTGGGTGAGCATCTCCCACCTGAGCTGCCTTCCTAGCTCCCTTGTACTGATATTCCTGCCCTTCCCTTTCCTCTTTCCATATTGGAAACTCAGAGTGTTTTGGGCCTCTTCCTTCTTACTGATGACCTAGAGAATTCCAGCACTTGACTTTGAGAGCCACAGCATCCAGACAGGTAGTTAGAGATGCCTGGGCAGAGAGGAGAGAGCAGTTTCTTTCTCCAGGGCAGGGGCAGAGCACAAGTCTTGCTATGGCTCAAGGTCAACCATAGCTGTGTGGTGTGCTGTGCTGCAAGGGCTGTTGCTCGGACCTGGCTACCCTCCCAGAGGTTAGCAGGCCCAGCTATCAGTGCTGGTGACGACATTCCCTCAGACGCTGACTGTACTGACTGCTTTTTTGATTGCTGTTACAGAACACCCCACATGAACAACTCAAACAAGCCAGCCTTCTTCTGGCTCCCGAGGCTGGCAAGTGCAGGGATTCTCAATCTTCCTATCACCGCAGCCCTTTACTACAGTTCTCCATATGTGGTGACTTCCAACCATAAACTTATATTCGATGCTACTTCCTGACTGTAATTTTGCTATTATAAATCATCATGTAAATATCTGACATGCATGGTAGCTGATATACAACCCCTATGAAAGGGTTGTTTGACCCCCAAAGGGGTTGTGACCCACAGGTTGAGAACCTCTGGCTTAATGGGTTAAAGTACTTGCTACCAGGGCTAGCAATGTGAGTTTTATCCCTGGGTTCCACACAATGGGGGAGAGAAGTGACTCATTCAAGCTGTTCTCTGATCTCTGCGTGCACTCCACATCACCCACACCCACACACGCACATGTTGTCATAGCTTACTTTCTATTGCTGTGATAAACACCATGACCAGAAGCAAGCTGAGAGGAAGGGGTGTATTTAATCAAAATTTATAGTCCATCATGGAGGGAAGTTAGGGCAGAAACTCAAGCAGAAACAGAAGTAGAGGCCATGGAGGAGTGCTGCATACTGGCTTGCTCCCCATGACTTGTCCAGCCTGCTTTCTTAGACAACCAAAGACCACCTGTCTATGAGTGGCCCCTACCCACAGTGGACTGCTGGGCCCTCTATGAGTGACCCCTACCCACAGTGGGCTGCAGGGCCCTCTATGAGTGACCCCTACCCACAGTGGGCTGCTGGGCCCTCTATGAGTGGCCCCTACCCACAGTGGGCTGCTG
>JADRCD010224978.1:0-20251 GCA_019843815.1 Montemys delectorum | reverse complement strand
AAAGGGGTAGGCAAGGAAGGAGGAATGTGGATAATAAGAAAGATGTGTATGAAAGATGGAATAGAAGGTGGACATAGAAATAAACAGAATGTATCATATCCATGAACAAAAGCATAAAAAAATTATGACAAAAAATACCTTCACAAAAAAAAAACCCTGAAAGTACATTATTGTTCATAGAAAAGCCTTAACATTTTTACCAACACACTTACAACCCAACAAATACATTGATTCTCTCTGGTATTCAACATTGTACTAAGTCTTAAGAAAGGCAATGAAAAGCAGGAAACAAAATGAGTTAATACCCTTCTAAGCATACAAAAGTTGGCAAAGTATAAAAACGGCTTTAGATAAAACTATTAGATTGTGTCCATTTAATAAACACATTGTTGTCCTGTGAATATGTTTTGGCTAAAGTTAATATATTTGAAATCCTAATTCCAAAAGTAATGAAAGCAATCACAAGTGGGGAGAGATGGAGGGACCTAGGAGGGAAAGTGGATGGCATGGGGAGTGGGGAGTGGGGGGAAGAGGGAAACCTGACCTGGTATTGGGTGAGGGAAAAGGATTGAAGCCCTGAGGGCCAACAGAAAGAATAGAAACAGGCAACCTCCTCAGGAGGTAGGAGGTTGGAGGGACCCTCCAGAATGCACTAGAGACCTGGGAGGTAAGAGACTCTCAGGACTCAAAGAGAGGGACCTTAAATGAAATGCCAGACATTAGGGAGAGAGAACTTACAGAGGCCACCTCAAGCAGGAAGACAGGACAGCAAGCGAGGAATGGGGTTGACATTCCACAGTCACAACTCTGACCCATAATTGTTCCTGTCTGAAAGAACTGCAGGGATGGAAATGGAAAGGAGCCTGAGGAAAAGAAGGTCCAGCGACATGCCCAAAGTGGGATTCAGCTCAAGGGGAAGTCCCAAGGCCTGACACTATTACTGAGGTTATGGAGTGCCCACAAAAAAAGGACCTATCATGAGTGCCCTCCGAAAGACCCAACAAGCAGCTAAAAGAGTCGGATCCAGATATTTGCACTCAACCAATGGACAGAAGCTGCTGACCTCTGTTGATGAATTGGGGAAGGCTGATAGAAACTGAGAAGGGCCATCCTGTAGGAAGACCAGCAATCTCAATCTGGACCCCCAAGACCTCTCAGACACTGGACCACCAAACAGGCAGCATACACCAGCTGATATGAGGCCCCCAACACACATCACATACCATAGAAAACTTTTGGGTCTGTGTTCATTCAGAGATGATACACCTAACTCTCAAGAGATTAGAGGCCCCAGTGAGTTAAGAGGTCAGGTAGGTGGGGGGGGGGGGGTGCGGAAATCCACGTGGAGACAGGGGGTTGGGGATGAGGTACAGGATGTGGAACAGTCGGAGGTGGATCGGACAGGGGAATGAAATATGGAGTGCAAAAAATAAATTAATTTTAAAAAATGCAAAAAAAATAGTGATGGTTTTAGAAAGTAGTGCTTTGTCAGACAAGGAGGGCATAAGAACAGGTCAGATTGGGCTTAGTGCTCTAATGAAAGACATTCCAAATTACAGCTCATCATTTCATGTGTATGAGGACACCTCAAAACTTGGTTTGTATGACTGAAAAAGTTGGGCCTTACCTGACAGCATATCTTTCATTGCCTTGACCTTAGAATTTCTCACTTCCAAACTTAAAAATACATTTGTGCTGCTTATAAGTAACCTTGTTTAAAGTAGTTTTCTACAGTGTCCCAGCCTGAGACAGGTGTCACCTGGATATTTTACTCATTACCATATGAATTGCATATAATTATGTTTCAAACTAATGAAATGTATCCAACTTCTGAGTCACAAAATTACTGATGGGTGATGAAAAATATTGAACAGATTTTTTTTTTTATCATCATAAGCCTTGAGAAGCCTGAGTTTATTCTTTGTGTTCTACTTGTGAGAAATGCCTTATATCTGAACCCACTTCTCTTTGAAAACTCAAATCTCATATCTGACAACAAGCAGGTGCATGCCCACTCTGACTCTGCAAGGAACAGACTGGCAGAATGCAGGCTTTAAAAAAATACACACACCTGTGATCATGGTGTTAGGGTTGAAAAGCTCCAGTTGCCAGGTAGGACAGTCAAGCCTACATTGAATGTGCTCCTACTTCTCTGAGGTTGTCCACAAAGCATTAGCAATCTAAGTGACATGGAAGGCAGGATAAAACTGTGCACAACAAATTCGATGCGTAATGGTGTTTGTTTAGATCGTCCTCCTTCTGCAGAAGTGTCATTTCAGAAGTTCCTTACAGGTTCAGAGGCTCCTGTAGCTTAACTTTGGTGAGATATCTTGTCTGATGTCTCTGAGTTGTTTGGTTATAATTTCATGTTTCCTCTCTGGTTTCCTAAGACCATAGCATTGCAATCAAGGCTGCACAGGAAAATAATGAATGTCATTTTTGTTTTGCTTTTTGTTTTTAACCTAGGTCATTGAAATTAGAGCATCTCATTAAGCTTGTATCTTAAATTACAGTGGGGGATCAGAAGATGCTTTGAAGCAAAATCTAGATGGGCTGTATTTCATTTATTTAAAACCTGCAAAGAATTACTTTGAAAGATGATCAATAGTAATTCTTCTGTGGTGCTACATACCGTTGTTTAAGAAGTAATTTCATAGAAAGAACTTTTATGGTTTTTACACTTTGAATTAACCAATTGCCTATTTCAAATTTTCTTTCTTTCCATTTACTTTTCATTTGGTTGTTAGTTTTACTGTCATTGTAGTATGTGTTTGTTTGTTTGTTTGTTTGTTTGTTTGTTTTGAAGCTGGGTCTCAGCAAGTAGCCCTGGCTGGCCTAGAATCACAGAGATCTTCCTGTTTCAGTCTCCTAAGTACTAGG
Source organism: Montemys delectorum (assembly GCA_019843815.1). NCBI lineage: Eukaryota > Metazoa > Chordata > Mammalia > Rodentia > Muridae > Montemys > Montemys delectorum. Next base: position 17,371 of record JADRCD010224978.1, on the reverse strand, counting down.
TTAATACTAAGTTAAGCATCAGTGATGGCTGGTTAACTGGGGTTTTGAGCAGAGTCCCATTTAGTCTGGGCTTGCTTGCAACTTTCTATGTAGCCGAGAATGGCCGTGACTCCCAATCTCCTTCTATTCATCCAGTTCCATAGACTAAAAATATGGGCATAAATCACCGCACCTTGGCTTAGCTTTTTTAATTAAAAAATTCAAGATACTAATTTGTCAGCTTGCATAGTCATGCCTCGGTGTACTAGTCCTTAATATTAGGCCCTTATTCATAAAGTGACTCAGAAAAATAAAGATGGGCAGACGGAAAAGAAGGAGGAAATGGGGCAGAATTGGAAAAGGAAATATGCGTTTAAGTGGCTTGATTTGATAATAAAAATGCTCAATTAATAATAGTCATGGACTCTTTTTGAAATGTGCCTACTCATGACCATGCTATTTTGAATGAGGATCCCTGGCTCACCCCCAGTAGGTTCTTGTTTCAGTACTTGGTCCCAGTTGATTGAGCTGTTTGTTAAGAGTTAAGAGATCACTTAAAGAGATGTGTTACTGGAGGTGATCTTTGATGTTTCTAAACCCCGTCCCATTCCCAGAGTGCTCCCTCTGCCTCCTACTCAGAGAAAGGATATAAGTTCTGAGTTGCTGCTCCAATATCAGGTCTGCCTGCTTGTTACCACGCTCCCTGCCACAATGGTCATAGACTCTAACCCGCCAGAGTAAGCCCCAAATAAACTTTTTCCTTCTGTAACTTGTGTTACTCATGGTATCTTATTGAGGCAATAGAAAACTAAGAGAATGTCAACTATTTCTACATACTTAGTACAATAATCCGTAACCATACGTTTACAAAATAATTCTAAAACACATAAAAGCAACACTATATTTTGTGTAATAAAAATAAACAAAAATGTTTTCTAACTTTATCTACTTTCTCCCTCCTTTATGTCTTAAAAAAGAAGTGTATACCAGAAGAAGTGAATGGATTTCCCAAGGATGCACATGAGAACTACAGAAAGGCAAAACAGCCGTCTCCTGCCCTCAAAGCTATGTTATTATTCTCAGGTGTATGGACTAACACAGCAGAGTGTGAGCGAGCATACAGCATGATAGTTTTGACACTCATCTTTCTAGCACGATTTCTCTGAGCTTCTTTCAATAAAACAGGAACACATTACTTTGCATGTTTCTCCATTACCTCTTGACTCCCATGCATGAACTTTCCTGATTCAACTACTAGACTTCATTGAAAGACTAGGACCGATCTTCTGTTTGCTATGATGTGTCCTTGCTTATATAGGTGAATGGTTTAGCTCCCTATGTCCTAACAGAAAATATCTTCTTGAACTTGTCACTGAAGACTCACCATAGTCAGTTCCATTATATAACCCAGTATTACAAGCCAATGTTTGGCATATGACCTCCCACCTTATTTGTTGATATGTTCTTTCACCATCAGATCTCAATTGTTACTACTTTTATCTCAACCAATCCCATTAGAAATATATGGTGTTTCCATGTCTCAGTTCCATCTTCTTCTCATGCTTATTGTTGTCGCTGTTGTTGCTGCTGTTCTTCTTCTCTTCCTCTTCCTTCTTGTCCTCTTCCTCCTCTTATTTCTCCCTGTACTCCTCCTCCTTTTCTTCTCTCCTCTCTGTTCTTCCTCCTCCTCCTCCTTCTTCTTACTTTTTTTGATTCATCATCCTCAAATGAGTTTGGATTCTTTCCTGCCTGCCTGCCTGCCTGCTTGCTTGCTTGCTTGCTTCTGAACAGAACACCAATAGCTTATGCTCTAAGATCAAGAATTGACAAATGGAACCTCATAAAATTGCAAAGCTTCTGTAAGGCAAAGGACACTGTCAATAGGACAAAATGGCAACTAACAGATTGGTAAAAGATGTTTACCAATCCTATATCCAATACAGGACTGATATCCAGTATATACAAAGAACTCAAGAAGTTAGATTCCAGAAAACCAAATAACCCTATTGGTACAGAGCTAAATAGGGTACAGAGCCAAACAAAGAATTCTCAACTGAGGAATACCAAATGGCTGAGAAGTACATGAAGAAATGTTCAACATCCTTAGTTATCAGGGAAATGCAAATCAAAACAATCCTGAAATTCCACCTCACACCAGTCAGAATGGCTAAGATAAAAAACTCAGGTGAGAGCAGATGCTGGTGAGGTTATGGAGAAAGAGGAACACTCCTTCATTGCTGGTGTAATTGCAAGCTGGTACAGCCACTCTGGAAATCAGTTTGGGAGTTTCTCAGGAAATTGGACGTAGTACTACCTGCGGACCCAGCTATATGACTCCTTGGCATATACCCAGAAGATGCTCCAACATGTAATAAGAACACATGCTCCACTATGTTCATAACAACCTTATTTATAATAGCTAGAAGCTCGAAAGAACCCAGATGTCCATCAACAAAGGAAAGGATTCAGAAAATGTGGTACATTTACACAATGGAGTACTACTCAGCTACTAAAAACAATGAATTTATGAAATTCTTAGGGAAATGGATGGATCTGGAGAATATCATCCTGAATGAGGAAATACAATATCTTCTATGCTTCCACTTCTGCTCTCTTTTTCTACTTCTCCATTTCTAACCATCTCTGTTTTATCTTCTGTCTACCTCTGTTCTAGTCCCATCTTTGTTTCCCCTACTTCATCTCTTCTTTAATTCTTTTTGTCAAATTTATTGTGACTCCAAGTCACATGGCATTATTTTTTTCAAGGCTCTGATGACTTTCATATTAAATTAATTATTAAATTGTAGCCTTTTGGGTTCTAGGACCACCAACATCGTGTGATGGAATTAGATTGCTCTACTCTCAATCACTTTGCATCTAGGACAGTAGATACATTCTTTATTTTGTTTGATTTTCAACTTTCTTATTGATCATTTATTCCTATGCTCTTCAGGGTTCTTTTTTTCATAACCCTGATCTCCTAATGTTGAAATGTTACAGGTGACAGTTTTTGTTCTTGACTCCATTTACCTACCCTTCCTTGTAGGTGTAATATGGTTTTATTTCCTCTCAGAAATTCACTGAGTCAGATTTGCAATAATACCTACTCAGGTTTTATTTTTAGTGCATTTTAAGTGTGTGTGTGTGTGTGTGTGTGTGTGTGTGTGTGTGTGTGTGTGATTTTTTGGAGCTTTCATTGATCACCTAATATCTAAATAATTCAAATATGTTTTCTCAATTGATCCCAGCATTCATCAGTATACCTAGTCTTACAAAACCATCTTGCTCCAGGGATACCATATCCACCTTCCAGTGTTTCCTGGGTTTTATACTCCAAATTAACCATGCCCACTTAATTCCTAGTCCCAGTACATGTTTCAGTATCTACAAGGAAATGTACCCTAATATGGAAGTTCCATATTTCATTAGGTAATTTCACATTTACATTTTCTTTCTAGTAGGTATTATACAATTCAAATGCTCCAAACTAAAATCCTGATCCTTTATAACTTGAAAACCTTAACTGCCTATTGTCATCCTCATCTCAAGGTAAGGCAACACTTTCTTTCCAGTTGAATGGACCACGATCTCTGTGAATTATTGTCTATGCACTGCTTATTCACAGTTTAAAAGCTTCTAAATCTTATTACCATACATGATGCTTTATATGGTAGTAATAGTCTATAACATCTATAAAACTGTCCAAATCTCCTAGAAGATAGATTCTATGGAGAAGTACTTCTTTGTCATGTTCTTATGGCAATTGGACTTAGATTTCACCCTAGACCAGCACAAAGTCACATCAATGCAAACTTGGATGAAACAATAAAAAATATACATACACACAAAATTTTGTTTGGTATTTTAAGTTTAGTGATATATACTATAAGTATTAAAATTGTTTACTTAAAGTTTTCTTCATAACAACTTTATTTCACAAATTTATTGTTCATTGGTACAAATTAAAAAGGTTAGACACAATGAATGAATTAGAAGAGACTTTAAAAACACATTCCCTCAGAGCTCTGCTGGCTCGAACATGTACAGCAAATTTCTCTCAGACAATCTCACAGTGGTTTATGATTTGAATCACTAATTAACAGCCTCAAGACTTGCTTCTCTTAGGTGAAAACTAAATTTCCTCCATACATCATTGAAGAGATTTTAAATAATATGCTTCATTGAATTAGTGCACCTCTTGTCATCCAAGCTTGTTCAGTTGGATATCTTAGCTGGAATGGTTTCTTACAACTAAGTTTAGTGATAATAAGAAAAGATATGTTCATTTTCTTGCTCTCTGTCTTCTAAACTATGAATATCTACAAAATAAAATAGTTCTAAGAGATAAATTTTCAGGAAGGAAGTAATTAAACTGCAATTGGCTCTACATTGAAGTGGAAACTTAAGGGTTCTTTGGAAAGTCAGCTGCATGGTATTTTGCTGGGGCAAACACATGAAGAAACATTTTGTTAAAGTAGACACAGGTGTGAAACACTAAGGCAGACTTGTGAAGGAACATTTAGCTGAAGCAGACACAGGAGAGAAGATGTTCTGCTAAAGCAAGCATGTGAAAGAACACACGATGAAGGATTCTTTGCTAACAACACACATGCATTGGTCTGGTCCATCTTACATTGTGTAGATTAGCTCCATTTGTTGGGACTCCATAAAGAGAAGTGCACAAAATCTGGTGATGTATTGCACTTTATTGCTACTTCCAAGGACTCGAGCTGATTGGACAGACATGCTGAAGCAAGACCTGTGCTGAGGAAAGGCACTTGGAAGACATGTGGTGTTTGGAGGGTATAAATAGGACAGAGTGACAGGGACAGAGCTTGGCTTGTTGATACAGCGACCTTTGCAATATTTGTGGGTCTCGTGTCTTCGCTAATCTTCACTTCCCTGAGAGAGGTATAACCAAGAACTTCTCCTAGTGTCCCTTTGGGTCCTTCATGCTTACTGGAGCTGAGGCTAAAGCCTGGCTGTCTCTGCTAGGTCATGTCACCACGGTTGCTAACCTGACTTTACTGAATTGTACTGCTGGTGTACCCTTGAAGTGTATGCAACTAGACTGAGCTTGCTAATGTGTGAACTGAACTGCCGAATTCCATACAGCACAGATGGGAGTTGCTCCAAAGAACCTTTCTACTAAACAGGTCCACTTCCCCATTTCCTTTTTTTACCCACAACCTCTGGTGGAGGTGGACTACAAAGAAGGTTAAAGTGCTTAAGAACCATAGTTAAAAATAGGGATTGAAAACATTAAAATTTTAAAAAATGAAAACATTATAGTACATGCAACCATGGAAGCTATAGTTTCTGCAGCTAAGTCCATCTTCTTGATCTCATGTCTGAAGTTTTGCTGATATGGGATGCATTCACTTCTATTTTCTTTGTGAGAGTTTGATATTTGAGGACCTTACTGTTGCTTGTTCTCAGAAAAACCTTTATAATGAAACTCTCTGTTGATATCTGTAACCTCAGTACTAGACAACTGTAAAATATACAAAAAAAGAAAATTGTTTTTCCATCATTTCAAACTAGCATTCAGAGAGAAAAATGTACCTGTAATATTAAAATCATTTGATGACTGAATTGTCTAAAGAGCAAAATCCTCTGTGTGTATGTGAATACATATATACATACATGCACACATACATACATACATACATATGTGTATATACATATGTATATATATGTATGTGTGTGTATTTATTTGCCTCTATTTGTGTTTGTGTATGTTTGTGTTTGTATGTGTGTGTGCATGTGTATGTGTGTATAAGTGTGCGTGTGTGTGTGTGTGTGTGTGTGTGTGTGTGAACCAGGTCTTACTTTGACAACTGGATTCAAAATTCAGAGGAAGGAAGAAAACTCAAAATACAAATGCCTGTTGATAATTACTTATTAAGAATAAAGAAAAAGCAATAAATAATCACATGTCACACTTACTTCACTCTGGAAAACAACTAAAGATGTTATTTGATACTGGTTTAACTACTCTCTCTGTGTGTACCTCTTCTGTGTGTGTGTGTGTGTGTGTGTGTGTGTTTGTATATAAGCAAGAGTGTATGTTGATCAGAATGAAATGCAAGATCTCTTAGAAAGTAACCTCTTTAACAATGAGCATTTTAAGCATATTAAGCATATTAAGCAGCCTCATAATTTTTAATCTTTCAATGTTCTAATTTTTATTCATTCATACTAAATATACATGCTGCTTGAACTGTGTCAAATAAACCTTGTGAGATTGATTTGTTCTGTCTTTTTCCTGTTATCTAAGGGAAATCTTTTTTAGAATGTTATCAAGAAAGATACAATACTGTTTTCAGATCTGTTTATAAGTTTTGCCATTCTTGATTGAATTTAATAATATTCATATGAAAATTCTTAAAACCACTATTTTAAAATCTATATAAAGAGCCAAAATATACCCCAGCAGGGAAAGATAATTATTGCCAAGACTGACAACTTGAGGCCTTTCTCAAGACTCAACATTGTAGAAGGAGAGCTGATTCCCAAATTGGTACTTTGATCTCCACAAAGCCTACAAACACCCGGACAAACACACAGATGAACACACACTCACACACATGAACACACACAAACACATACAAATAAACAAAATTTTTAAGAGAATAATGTATGTGATATGTTAATTTTCTTAGAATAAATGCACGATCTCCGAAATTGGCATTAGATGTGTCTATAACTTTGATAAATGAAAAAAAAAATGAGAAATCTAGTGACAAATTTTTCAATATTTATTAAAATGCCTTGTTTACATTCTTCTGGTTCCAAAATTATAAATGATCTTATTAAATATACTATGCCTTCATGTGATTGATTGTAACACAGGGATTATTCATATTTGGCTTCAAATAATATTCTGTTAATAACATTAATATGAAAATGAAACCGAATTCTGTGCTCCAGGGTTAAATAAATAAAGAACCAGTGTTACCACCAAGGAAGGACAATTCCAGAGGAAAATGGAGATCCTTACAGGGTGGAGGATGGGCATGAGAGAAGGTTCATGGTAAAAGATACTGTCCCTTTCCTGAGTGAATATTACATATTAGCTATAGAGACAGTGAGAGTCGGATGCACATTTGGAAACAAAACACAAGAAGAGTGTAGATAAATGCCTAAGCCAAAGAAGAAACCACACAAGTAGCAAGAAAGCACCTAGAAGTAATCATATGTAGCTCATCATCTGTCATAGATATATTTACCTCCTTGAACGTTTTCTAGTGATCTTTTGTCATCATTCATTTTTGAAGTGTACAAATAATTTGCCTGTAAATTAGAATTACCATCTGACACACATGCTGCAAAATATAGCTTTTCCATGAAGAAATGTTTCATTTTTCCACATCAAATTTATCATTTTCTCTAGAAAGGTATTTACTCAAAAATAATCTACCTTTCCACCATGTGATAAATGTAAACCATTCCCACTTTATTTTGGGCATGTTATCATTTTTTTTAATAAAGAATTGGAAAAAAACCTGAATATATTGTTAAGGGTTGGATTTCATGCCTCTACAAAAGATATGCAGAAGTTCTACTTCTACAGCAGAATTCAAACTTGATTGATTACAGCCTATTAAAATAATATTAGTCAATATTAGGTTATAGTGGGTTATACATTAGAGCTGGTTCCTGAGTCTATTAGGAATAATGGACTTGTAAACCCCATGTAGACACTGGTATTAAGTATGAATATCAGGTAAGATCATGGAATTCAAGTGTTGCCTTTACAAACCAGCATCCTCTTTGCATTGTCCTCCTACCATAAAGTCACATGGCCACCTTCTTAGTGGGAATGGCAGGTGGCCATTACCCATCTTACCTTTTGCTTACTTTCGTCATCTATGTGACTGTTGGGAGCAACCTTGTCTGAACGTTAACTTCTCTGTCTGCCATAACTGCTTATTGACACAAAGTCCTGGGCTCCATGAGAAAGCACTGACCCAGCTGAGAACAAATGACTGTAAATCTTGCTGTTAGGAATCCAGCAACCCACTTAGTACCAGCATAGATAAGAACAAATAGTTAATTCATCTTACTGATCGGTATCTAACAACCCACTTTGTTATGGAAGCCTGCTTTAGATTTAGCGGTTAGATATCTAGTAATTCATCTCATTATGAGATCAAACATCTATGGGTCCTGTGGACAACTGCTTAACTCCCAGTCCAGTTAGGGACAAAATAAGTATGCATCACATGGACAGGTACCTAGCAACTTGAACTTTTCACCTAGCCAATTTCCTGCTCCTGAGAGCACATGCACTCCCCAAAGATAAAGCGACCCTGTCCCTTCCCTTTTCCCCCATTCTGCTTGTAATGCCTGAGCAAGAAAAATTAAAAATTTGCAGCTTGATCAGACTCCTTGAACTTGTTGTCATTCCTTCGCATTCCCTGTCCCGCTTTCTCTTCCAGGTGAACCCCTAGTCTCTGCTGGGGCATGTAACAGCTACCAAGTCCTTCAATTGTAGCTCACGAAGATTTCTTATCCATTCATTGGCTTCATCAGCCAGATATTTTATACATATCATAAAAATTTAAAGGAGGAAGGACTATTTTAGTTTAGTGGTTCAATCCATGGTTGCTAACTCATTTTTGTAAATCAATGTTTATAAGGAGATAGTATGTCAGAGTGGAAGGGAAGGTAGAGCTGATTTGCTCATCTTCTAGTAGCAAGGGAGTAGAAAGAGAAACAAGAAAGGGGCAGAAACAAAATATCTATTAAGGTATACATCAAGGAATTCATTTCCTCCAACTGTACCCCAACTTACTTTAATGCCATCAGACTATAAATCTAGCAAAAGTCTAATGCTTTAACTGTACCAGAATCCTGATTATAAAATTTATTCTTGGTGATTGGACCTGGGTGCCGAGGACCAATCCTTCAATACATGAACCTTTATGACATTTCTCTCCTTCCTTATCCCAAGGTAGCTATATCTACCCACACTAGCATGTCCCCACTCATATTCTGTCTTCCTTCATTTCAAATCTACTTCCACACATACATTTGATCAGATGACCTTTATTCAGTACTCACAATATTATTATCTTTATATTTAATATTTGCCTTCAAATAAAAAGGAAGGATTTGTGATCTTGCATCTGTCTCTTCTTTGTTTGCCATCCTTCCCTCTCCTATACTACAAGCATCATGAACTTTTCTGGTTTTGGTCATTTTTACTGTTCTTCTTAGGATGTTTTAGCATATGGCTATTTCTATCTTACACTCATTAAGCTGGACAATTTATATCATTCCATATGTTTCTCCTGTGTGCTTGAAACACACACAACTTCACAAGCACTGTCCTTGAAAATAGAGAAGTTCCTTGTACTGAGTTTCTATAGCAGCCTCTCCAGCTATTAGCATAGAACTTAATTCTGTAAATGTCTACCACATGCAGGGTAAGGAAGGGTTTAAAAATCCAGAGGCTGTGCTCTCAGCTCTGTCATGTACTGAAAGCTGAAGAGCACCTGCTCCAAGATTGGTATCAAAAGATTCTGAGAGACACAGAAGAAAGGAGGTATAACCCATTCCATAGACAGCATATTACAATGGTTTAAGTAAATCCTCAGACAATATTCAATTGAAAATGCATAGATTTCTAAACATCTCACATTAAAGAAGTACTACATTACAGGGTGGATGATTGACATGACGGAAGGTTCATGGTAAAAAATGTCCCTGAGTCAAGTGTATATTATGTAATAGCTGTAGAGACAGTGAGAGTCAGATGCCCATTTGGAGACAAAGCACAAGAAGAGTGTAGGTAAATGCCTAGACCAAAGAAGAAACCACACAAGAAGCAAAATGCACTTAAATGTTTTGGAATTAACCTTTAGTCATGGAAAAGACCCAGTTGTGAAAATTCACCATGACATGAACTATATGAGTTGTTCTTAGCAATGAGTTACAGAGGTGCCAATGAAAATATTAAAAGTTATTTTCTCACTCAGCTGCTTGATTTTACTTTAGTATCTTGGCAATCTTCAGCAGAGGTGATGTATTCATACATCATAAAGTGTGAAAATATAATTTGTGTATAACTAAAAATTTTAAGACATGCTATCAAAAGGTCAATTTATGTACGAATAAAACAGAACATGGTCCCTCCTGTGTATGTGCTGAAAATATTATGCTATTTATAAAATTCACTGGTTTTCATGGATTTGCTCTTTGTATAAGGGTTCAATTTTTAACTATGGTTTCTTAGGAAACAGACAGAACTCATTCAACAACATGATAATGAAAGAAAAAATACAAAACCAGAAAACCTTGTACACATGAGAGCAACTAAATCAAGTACCAGATTCATAAATTTAAAATGTTATATTTAGAGTTTATAGTACTGTGTGTGTCATTATAATCTTGAGTATCTGTATTTGTCTATTTTGTACCATCTGCATGCTAAGGTATACTAGGTTACTTTATGACTGTATATTTTATAATCTATCTGTATTAGTATATTTTAATACCAATTTAATTTTGAGGTTTTAGAAAGCTCCTCTTTTTGGTGATCATTTCTTCAGTGTATGCATACAGATAGTTCTGGGTTCAATCCCTCTGCTGTGCACTTAAAGGATTGCAGTTTTCTCACTCATACATGTAAGTGAGACTGGATAACTATTTCTAGTCAATGGATTCTTACAGATAGAGTATGTAATTGCTAGTGCACTTTACCTTTATCATACCAAGGAGTTCCCATGATAGCCCAGATCCGTGATGAACAGGTTTTTTTATTCTTCATGATGGAATTATGTATGTGATGAAGGCCATTTGTCCATGCCTGTACCATTTCCAACAAGAAAGCTCGGCTACTATTTTAAACCTGTAAGATTTGAGAGCCTTTGTTATAATTGATTAATCTGAACTGGCTGAGTGGAGCACACATGTTCCTTCTTTTTTTAATCTGTTCACTCTATTCTATTCATAGATCCAACAAGAAAGATTTTAGAAATATGAAACTGTTTTAGCTTGATATTTCTGATATCACATTGCCTGAAGTCTTTTTATTAAGAAAAATAATCTCTTTTTGAGAATAAAGTGACTCAATGTCCATATAAGTCTCTAATTACTTTGATATTTAACAGATTCCATAGAGAAGTTAATATAGACAACGAACGTAGTCTTAAGCAGCCACCCTGGGGACATTCAAAAATTGGTTGCTAGTAAAGGTGACCTTTAACTAATGGAAGAATGGAATAGCACTGGTCACCTTAGGGATTTAATGTGGTTGTTTAAGAAAAGAGATTGCCTGCTGAAGGTGGCCTTCAGCAACTCTCACGTATTTATGTTGTCAGCAATTCAGTGCACACTGTGACTTTATATTCCAAAATTGTAGATCAGGAAAAACTTAGCTCCTGTATTCTTTACTAAACAAAATAAGAAAACCTTGTTCTGAGTAGCTTTGAATTTTAAACTGAAAAGATGCTTAAATGTAGTTTCCCCATCTCCGCTACATTAGAAAGCTTTGATGGGTAGCATAACTTATGCAGAAGTCAGAGGCAGATGCAAAGCAAGAACTTATCTGTCTACATCCAGGGCTCATTCAATTCTATAAAGATTATGTAGGAGCAGTGGATACTTGTTGTGCATGTTAGTTTGGAAATTGTGAATCATAGCATCCTAGTATTAATTATTGTCTCTTGATTCCTACAGTTCATACAGTGCATTGTGATCCAACAGGTTACCTGATATTGAAGCACCAACACTTAACCAACTGAAAAGACAGTTTCTCCTGTTGGTATTGAACTATGCTAGAATAGAAATTCTAGAAAACAATAACAATACAACAGGCCCTGAGGAGCACCACAAATGGAGGCACAAGTCTAAAGTGGTCTCTTCAACTCCACTCAGTCTTTGGGTCTCTGGTGAAATAGGAGCTCCAGGAAGCTGTACCCAGCACTCCCATGTAAAAAGCTTAGTTTGAAGAAGATACAGCCTTTACTGCTACAGAATTGGATGCTTGCTCTGATGCTATAATCTCCAAAGCACTAACAAATGTTAAACAAAGGAACCTGAACTTTTATTTGCACTGAGAGCGGTGGTTCCTATGCTGTTGATTCCATTTGGTGTCTGCATGTTTCCAGAGTCTGTCTTCTTCATAACATTACTATGTTTAAGTGTGTTTAAGTTACTGTCTGCTGCTTCTTACTCTTACACTATAAATCCAAAGAGAGAGAAATGGACTTTATTATTTTCACCATCCTCCACATTGTTTAATTGAGTTGTTAAGTTAAAACAACTTTGATGGGCTAAGGAGATGGCTCAATGTGTAAAGTATTTGCTGTGCAAGTATGCAGAGCAGAGTTTAAATCATTAGAACTCATATACAAAGAAATATATACACTTATAACCACACAGAGTATGTAGAAGCAAGTAGACACCAGGATCTATTCTAACTATGCTAGCCAAATCAGTAGGCTTCAGATTTAGTGACACACCTGTCTCAAAATCATACTGAGAGAAAAAGAAGTAGACACCTAATTGATGTCAAGCTCAGGTCTCCAAAAATGCACACATACAACATGAATGCACATACAAACACAATGCACACACACACACACACAATAACAACAAAAATTAATAAGATATAATCATCAAAATTTTAAAAATAAAAATTGATAAAATGCTTTGATAAATGAGTAGATGTCTGTAACTTAAGAAATTTTGTGTAATTGCATAAGTAAAAGAAACCTGGTAAAATTTAGAATGCAAATGATACTGATAAGCAGCCTGGAGTTTATAGAGTAAGTAAAAAAAATTAAGATAAAAATATTAAGAAGTAAAATATAGCTAAAAATTAAATCTAAGCAAAGAGTCAGTCACTTGTCATAGAAATACAAGTTGTCTCAAGTTTTGAAGCACAAAATCATGTTTGATATCTGCATTTCCATATAGAATCTTATATGCTTGATGATTATTTCATCTATATAAATGTGATATACTTTAATGTAAACTGTCATAGTTCATCTTATACAATCATAAAAGCCTCCTTTTGTATATATGCAAAGAACACATAAAATTATTAGGTAAAGGATATGGCTTTGTGGTTGTCAAGGTGGCTCTATGGGAAATGGCCCTTGTTATCAAGGCTGACAATCTGAATTTCATCCCACGTGGTACAAGGAGAAAAAGACTCCAGCAACCCCTGACTTTCTCATGTGCTGTAACACAAATGTACATACACACACACACACACACACACACAAACACATGCACACAAATAAATACATAAATGAATAAATAACCATAAGAAACCATAATTTTTAAGGAACTAAATTCAGGTCCCTGCAGCTATATAGCACCTTGCTACAATGTGCAAACCTAGTTTCAGGGGATCAAGGGCTCTATTCTACCTTCTGTGAGTACATGGTCCCTGATTTTAGACTACTCTGGACTATATAGCAAGCAAGACCAGCCTCAGAAATATATCAAAACCTATTCTTAAAACAGCAAGATATGAAGATGAAGGTCAAAAGTAGAGTGTTTTCCCAACATGTGGGAGCTTTAATCCATAGCACTACAATGCATAGGGTAAATTGGTTCCCCAGCAACTGGAGCATTGCAGGTTCTATTCATGTGCCCTCCTGCCTTTCTCATGCCATATTTCTATCATGAGTAATGTATTCAAGGCATCTTGGTTGCAGTTTCTTAATTTGAAACAAATTATCTTTTACTCTAACAAACAATCATATTTCTAGCAAATGTCTTCTTTCCTTTAACACTTTTATGTACAGATTATTATAAGAATTTTTAAACATCCACAACATCTCAATGACTTTTTCCATCAAAAACTCCCATTCTATGGTCTTTTTTTAATCATGAAAACATTGCTATAATCATTGTATTATACATCTATCCACTTAACTAATATTTGGTGAAATATACTGCAAATGATCATTTGCATTTAAATGGTTCAGTATGTCAAGTGTGTTTATTATTTATTAATATGGTTCTATTTTCACTGGTCCTTGGTCCTAAGACTGTACTCAAGGGTGCCATTATTAGTATCAACATACAGCCTTCCTGTAGCCTTCAGTAAATGCTTGAGACCCTCAATTAATATTTTTCTAGGCCTCACAACAATGTATATTTCACAATAACTCCATTTAAATCTAAGGCATACAATGGCCATTATCTCCATGAAAATTTGTCCCAGAAATGGACAGAAATGCCCAGTCCTCAGAAAGTTTTCCCTTCTTGCCACTATTCCATTCTCTCTTCATGCTGCCTCTACCCCAATAGAATAATGTCCCATAAGTCCTAGCCACTTCTGCATTCCAGAATTCAGCCCTCTTGAAAGAGCATTAGTCAAAAAAACTTCTTCCAATGTGGAACCCGTGAGCTATGCATAGTTATTCTCTTCTGCAATATTTTATTAATTCTTCAAGGATTTCATGTGATTAATTTCAAACAAATTTATCTCTAAAATTCATCCCATTACTAACCTTCCATCCTACATCCTGAACTATGAGATTGTTCCTCCACCCCTATCCCCTTTTACTCTTTTCCCATATAGACAAATTTGTATTGTCCAGAATACTCTTTACTTTAGAGGTTGTGCTTTAATTTTGTAGTTTTTAATTAATTGATTGATTAATTAATTTAATTAATTGATTAATTTGTAGTTTTAATTAATTAATTAATTAATTAATTGAATTATCATATGTTGTTAGAGGCTACCACATTGGACAACATCAGTCTGGAAATACTACAATGTGGAGAAGGATGCTGCCATGGGATGTTTAGTCAGTCTCATGGGTCATATCACTGCTTGGCTTCTTGGTCAATGACGGAAAAACTATGTTATGATTTTCAAATTTTCTGGAATTTTTCCCTTTTGCTGTTGTTTCTCTAAAAAAGAACAATTACTCAATATAAATCAGTTGAATCTCAAGAAGTTCAGATGAAGGCTGATCACTGGAAAAACAACAGAGAACTTTTAGCCTTATTTTTCTACCTCTAGGAAGAGGAAAGGCTGGAAGATTAAGTTGATCACTAAGGTCAATGGTTTAATCTGTTTAATCTATCATGCCTATTTAAGATTTTTTTAGATGTTTTCTTTATTTACAGTATCTCCTTTCCTAGGTTCCCCTCCAAAAAAGTAAATAAATAAAATAAAATACAACAAAAACTAAAACAAATCCCTGTTCCCTCCTCCCTCCCCCTGCTCACCACCCTACCCACTTCTGCTTACTGGCCCTAGCATTCCTCTACACTGGGGCATAGAACCTTCACAGGACCAAGGGCCTCTCCTCCCATTGATGACCACCTTGGCCATCCTCTGCTATACATATGCTGCTGGAGCCATTAGTCCCACCATGTGTACTCTTCGGTTGTTATTTTAGTTCCTGGGAGCTCTGAGAGTACTAGTTAGTTCATATTGTTGTTTGTCCTAAGGGGCTGCAAACCCTTCAGCTCATTAGGTCCTTTCTCTGGCTCCTTCATTGGTGACCCTGTACTCAGTCCAATGGATGGCTGTGAGCCTGTACTTCTGTATTAGTAGGGTATTGTCAGAGCCTCTCAGGAGACAGCTATATCAGGCTCCTGTCATCCAGCACTTGCTGACATCCACAATAGTGTCTAGATTTGATGATTGAATATGGGAAGGATTCCCAGGTGGAGCAGTCTCTGAATTGTCCTTTCTTTAGTCTCTGCTCCATAGTTAGTCTCTACAACTCCTTCCATCCATTCCTTTTAAGAAGGAATGAAGTATCCACACTTTATTCTTCCTTCTTGAGTTTCTTATGGTTTGTGGTTTGTACTTTGTGTATTCCAATCTTCTGGGCTAATATCCATTTATCAGAGAATGCATACCATGTGTGCTCTTTTGTGGTTGGGTTACCTCACTCAGGATAAAGTGTATTTAGAGAGATTTCAGATAGCTGCGGTGCTTCCATGTGCCTTTACCTATTTATCTTTTTATCAATATCCCTTGTAATATGTTTAAAATACACTAGTAACCAAAAAAAATCAAGAAAAACCTATAAGAATTCAATTATTCCTGATGAGTGTATTTGATTTGATTTAATTGAAAAAATATGAATTATTCTTGCATGATAAAAAATCCATAATGCCTAGTAAAATTAGTACTAAAAAAAAAGGAATTTGTGTCAGAAATAAATCAGACTCCGTACAATTCTCTGCACTCTTATACTTGTGTTGTTTGAGCTCTCAGAAATGCATTTATCTTTTGTATAGAGCACAAGTAGAGAGTTTTATGGTTCCTGGGGACTCCAGCTTAGACATGAAGACTTATTTCATATATTGGATTTTAAAAGGAATAAATAAAAGCAAAATTATTGGGGCTGGAGAGACAACTCAGTTGCAAATATTCTTGCCATGCAATGAGGATCTGAGTTCAAACACTGGTACTTACATAATCATCATAGTTTGATGGATGTCAAGTACTTGTAACCCCAGCATGGTAGGGATAGGAGATGACAAAGTCAGATTGATCTCTGTGGTTCACTGGCTGCCTGCTCAGCCCAGATTAATCTAGAAGCCTCAAAGGTAGATGGCTCATGAAGAATGGCATGCAGAATTTATCTTTGGACTTCACATGTACATAGATATGCATATGTATACATAGGAGCAGGCACACACACACACACACACACACACACACACACACAAAAGACATAAAGAAAATCTCTTCATAAGCAACAGGCCAGGTTGCTAATGATGTCATGATGTCAAAACCTTCCTTTGAGTCCATTAGGGCCTGTGGTTTGTTTGCCTTTCTGTTACCGTATGCAATCTGGAAGTTATATTTGAGGCACTGTACTTTGCAAGCCCATGAAGAGCTTGAAATCAAGTCTTTGTTGTTTGTGTCTCTGTTCTTAGTACCTAGTGCGAAGAAAGCATAATCTAAATGAGGATGTTAAGGAAAACCAGATGTGAAATGAAGATGAACAGAGGTCCATCTGAATGTTTAAGTAGAGCCAATAAAAGAAGGAAATATTAGGGTTGTCTTGCCTTCCATTATAATGACTGACAAAAGCTGCCAAAATGATCATACTGAAGACATTACAAAAAAAAAAATGTCTATCCACTCTCTGTGCATGTCACTTACCCAGGTCCCCAGAATTTCATTTGTGACCTTCAACAGACATATATGGTGTAGTGTCAAGAATGCAACACTTCATGCAAGGGAATAAAAAAGGAGCATTTTACACTCACTTTTAAACTCTTTCCTTTGAGGAAAAATTTAGAATCAGTGCACAGATATGTGCACACAAAGGCTATGTTAAAGCAGCAGTTATTCTGCCACCATACTGGTTTGTTGGTGTTCATTAACTTTGTCAGTTATAACCAAATAACCTAAGTGACATGTACAACATTTATAAAAATGTTTGTT